>SMLS01068812.1:0-13348 GCA_004785975.1 Popillia japonica
GATGCTGTGTGTGAACTGATAGTAGAAGGCGTCATAATTTCACAAAAAGCTTGTGTCGATTGTTGCAAAGAAAATTCAATCACAATAACCCACATTAGATCATGACAGGCGATGAATCATGTATCTGTACATATGAATCCAAAAGTAAACAACATTCGACCATATGTGTCATTGAAGACGTGCCAAATCAAGCACAAGTTGTTCGCGAAGAGAATACTTCCAAGAAATGGTCACCTGCTTTTTCGGAATAACAGGCATGTCACCGGTCCATTGGAGCAACGTAGAACAATCAATTCTGAATGCTACACCAGAATTTGTTTGCCAGAAAGGAAAAATCAGAGAGACCACTGGCAGAAGACAAATCACTCACACCACGACAATACAGTCTTAAATTGGCACCCAATGATTCGTTTTTATTCCCGCAGATCAACGAGGTCAACGTTTCACGACGCCTGAAGAAGCGGTTGATGCGTTCAAATCACATATTTTGGAGTGGAAAAGGTGCTTCGCAAATGGGCTCAAATCCATGCAAATATTATATTATATTTGTTTTTTTTTGTCTGTCGCAAAAAGTAAGTAGCATCTCTCATATATAACTGTGCTTAAAGTGGTTTTTCTACTGTTTTATTCTGATTCCGATGATAAATGCCTAACCTAACTCCAAAGTGACATTTTGAAATCAGTGATTGCTGATGTGTAACTGTGTGAAAAATATGAAATTGCCACACCCTTCATTACAATGGTAATGACTATCCCTTCAATGACGGCTAACTTTACACATATTAACTCAACTCATTCGAATCCAATAAATGCCTAGTATTGTGTTTATTGCTAATTTTAATACATAATTTCAGCGGTTTTGGACTGCGATATATACAGCCTTTACATACATATATCAACCAAATTAATAAGCTGGAATTTAGGTCCGTCGGTCTACTAATTATCTAATTAACACGTAATTAATTAAATCGTATTGAACTTCTGAACACAACGGTAATGCTATAGTATCCTATTTTTGATTTTCTCGTCGCTCTGTACAATTGCGTAAATGCAATTTTATTGAAATTGTATCCTATTGACTTGAAATCCATTATCGACAATAGCTATGAGTTTTGCTTTAACAGTGTAGTATTTTGTACCAACAATTATGTTCCTTACTGTATTTCTGTACTGTAATTTAGCACCATTGTAAGTTGAGAAAGAAATTTGACAAGCACGTCTGTGAATCTTTGTGAAGGTCTTGTAGAGGCGCTCTAGAAACTACATAATCTGTTTATATGTATGTCTCAGTGTCTTTATGGAACCTAATACTACATCCTGTAAGCTATCTTACACACAAGTTTGCTTACTTTGTATTTTTCAAATTCTACATACTTACTTATATATACAGGGTGGCGCATTAGTGCGTGGAAGCTCGATATATGCGGCATTAAAAAATTATTGAGTAGAAAAGTAGGTAAGAATTCGTAATCTCCATATCTTAAAATTAGTTGCACATATACAGGATGTTTAATAGAGCCATGCTAGACCACTTATAGTTTTTTAAATGAAGCGCTATACATTTTTTGCATTTTTAAAATGCCGGGTCTATTTCGAATATTTAAAAAGTTATGAATATTTTTAGGTCTTAATTAAGGTCTATTAAGAGAGTTAGCTCTTGTATGAAAATAAATATACGATCTTTTTCGCACCATTACATGGTTTGGCCATTGTCTTCTATTCTTGCTGTATCGAGAATTTAACAAAAAAATATATTTCTTTTATTTTTTTTATTTATTGCATTAATTAAGAACAACAAACCAAATTTCTGACATATTGTATTTTATCTACATATATACAGTGTGTCTCACTCTAGACGGCACCACCCCAGTATTTTTTTAATATATTGACGATTTAATTATTTTTTTATTTCTGATCATACCTTTCACTAAACTGTAATTTTAGAGCATGTTACTTTCCCCATCACAGTAAAACGCTAGCATACTGCGATTTAAAATAAACAGTAAAACTGAAGAAGTCATATTAGGGATTATTTTATAAAAAAATTCTGTTAATAAAAGTTGTTCAGAATCGTTTAAATAAGCTAAATGTCTTATGATTCCATGCGTTATAGGAAGTCCGCATAGTAGTCAACGCAATATTTTGCATAGACAAAATATTAGTCGAAAAAACACAAAAAAAAACACAAATTCTATCCATACCACATTCAGTTACACCAAGCGTTGCTGGAGTTACGTTTTACGAATGGACTTAACAAGAAATACATGATCCGATAGATTTTGTTGAATATCTGCTTTTTGGAGATAAAGCAGCATTTCACAGAAATGGAAGCGTAAATAACCGCAACTATTATCATTATTCAACTGACAATTCTCATATCACACAAAAACGTAACTAAAGTACGTGGTCTTTGAACGTTTGGCCTGACATAGTTGGAAATTAGATTATTGGGCCGCATTTCTCTGATGGACGAATAAATGATCAAGTTTATTTAGACTTTCTTCAGAACAGTTTACCACCATATTTGGAGAATGTACCCCTGACTATACGTCAAAGAATATAGGTTTTACAGAATGGCGCTCAGATACACAACACTGCATCAACTATAACCACCTCAATACAAAATTTCAAGTGGGTTGGCAGAGGAGGAGCAGTCGTATGAACAGCTTGATTTCTGAATTTGACGAATGCTGATTTTTCGTTTATTGGATGGGTGTATTACGTACCCTTAACAAAACGAGAAGAATTGAAAGAATAAGAGAAGCTTTTCGGGCTATTGATATACAAAGGTTAATCGATCCTTTGAACTACGACTGCAACATTGTATTGATGTTGAAACGAACTTGTTCGCAGCAAGAGAAGATATTTCCGTTTATTTTGACTAAATTTTTATTTATTTTAAAATTGTTTTCTTGATCTAGTGTAAATATATGTAAATAATTTTGAACTAACCTGTATATGTCCAGTTTTGATGTGCTGTGTATATTTTAACCATATTTTTGCTCGTGATGTCATGCCACAAGTACTTAGGTACTGGCCAGGGTATATAAAGGCCGCGTTTTAATGTTAAAAGCCACTTGCTTTCCAGCGCTCTTCCTTCCTAATTGCCGTAGCCGATTTAGTTGCCCAGCATATCCTGATCGTTGGGTGAGCCGAAATTTTGGTGGCCCCATATAACCCGAGTATTCTGAGGAGTGGGCCGATTAGTTGGCCTCCTCAGAAGCCCCACCGTCCGTTCGCAGAGTGTGGCCGAGCTTTCGTTGGCCTCTGCGAATCCACCACCGTTCTGTTTGTGGGGTGAGCCGAGTTTACGTTGGCCCCTGCCCTTTTTTCTCTCAATAATTTTTTTTATAACTTCTATAATGTCGGATATATCGAGCTTCCACGTACTAATTCGCCATCTTGTATATACCTATGCGGTTATTGGATTATATTCTAAAGTACACTTCGACCTATTATTGATTTATACTTATATCAAAATTTAGTGAGTTACGTCTGTATTACATAGTATATAAATGGATTTACATTTGAAATATGCCTAAGCATGTTCAGTATAATAACTTTCTTTATGCGATATAGCTAGGTTATAAAAAGTCGACGTATTACGGAATGGCAAACTGAATTTATTTTTATGTGTATATACCTAAACCTAATCTTTCATCGCTTTCAACATAATCCATTCATTCGCACGCGTTTCCTCAATATTTTTTCTTTCTAAGCGGGAATCTACATATATTTTACCAGCCTCCCCTTTCTTTTAAAACTCCTTTCAACTTTTACATATACAAGCAGCAAGATTAATACCGATCCTGGAATTGAATATTTGTGTTAGGATATTTCTGACAGATTCGATATATTTTATGGACTTTTGAAATAGATATATGTACATAAACATGTTTATGCAGTTGGGACATATGTATATATTGAAAAAATAAGTAACTTAACGCAGTAGTTTTATTTCTGTCTAGCAATTTCAGGAAAAATAATTAAGTTGAGCAACTTACAATAAGAGCAACCATTTCAAAAACATCTGCAAATAAGGGTAGTAAATATACGTACTGAAAATTTTCCTGATGATGAATACCAAGGCTTTTAATGTAATCGTTATTTATATTTTCGCATATTGGTGGGCAATACCAGCAGTTAGTACAGCTTCATATTTGTAGTTGCAACATTACCTACCCAACCAATAATATGCCAGAATACCAGAATATTCGACAGCAACCTGTTTTAGTAAATCGGTATAGATAAGAAAAGATATAAATTCTCAATTTGTAAGTGCCAACTTTGAACTTTTGACAACGTTTCTTATTTGCCTATCGCCTTTTGGAATAAATATGCAGAAAATGGTCATTAAGTTGAATGCCGAAATTCTGGATTAGAAAATTGAAAATTGGTGCATGCTCAGCTTCAGATAGCTGCGCCATCATTAGGAATGGACTCTACTTAATTAGTTTTTATGTTCGATGCCCTACTTCCATTAGAAATTTATGCTGAATCAGCGGAATAATAGTTTAATAGGTCCCAACAAGTCTGCACCTAGTGGTTAGTTCACAAATAGGCGTTATATACATATACGTTACGTATCGTGCACACGCACTGTGAATATTCGTATATTTCTACAATCCTTAAAATTATTTTAGTTTGAGCAGTAATTTTTTTTATCTATGGTTGGTCCAACTGCAGTGACATAAAATGGAGTAGTAAATGTGTTCTTTTGGATTTATTATAACAATACGCGTAAATAAAATTGCACTGTAATTCTTTTCTACTACTTGAGGACGGCCAATTACCACGGTAATCATCGAAGTGCTTTAACTCCAATTTAGCTACTTCAAAATCTATTACAGACAAAAGTGTTAATAATAAAAATGCAACAGTTAAATAACTGGTAATTCATTAGCAGACATTAAATTTTTGAGCATGCAAATAAAATATACTGCAATATATACAAGGTGTCCGGGAAAATGTGGGGAATCTCTTAAATGCAGATAGAACTTGAGCAAATAAGATGACGGGTTTCTATAAAAAAATTCCTGCAGGCCTTTCCTACGGAGATATGCGTCCCTGAAGGACGCCCATGGCAATCGGTTTTTCTTGAATTCTTGAAATCTTGAAGTAATTAATATAAACGCAATGGTGTGCCACCTCCGTTAACGGAATTATTGAAAAAGTTCATAAGAGGGTTCAACATGGGCTCCCTGAAGTCTGATACATTCGTGGGTACGATATCACATCACATGAAACGTGATTCCCTGTAGAGGTTTTTTCCTAGTGTCGACCGAAATGGAATACACCATTTTTTGAGATGTCCCCAAAGGTAAAAATCCAACAACGATAAGTTAGGAGATCGAGGAGGCCAGGCAATTGGTCCTCTACTACCTATCCAACGGTTTAGATGGACATTATTCAGGTGCTCCCGCACACGAATGCTGAAATAATGTGGTGCCCCAACGTGCATGAAGTACATGTTTCGGCAGGTTTCAAGCGGCAAGTGCTTCTATTCAATCTCGAAAAGCGTTCTGAAGGAACTCCAAATAAAGTTGTCCATTCAATAGTTCTGGCAAAATCAATGGTTCAATCAAAATATTGTCAATGATTCCTGCCCAAATATTAATGCGAATAATGCGAAACAATAGTGGCATGAGGATGTTCATCAGCCCATACATGGGTATCGTGTAAGTTGGTGATACCATTTTCGGTAAAGCTTGCTCCATTCGTGAAAAGAATAATGCTAACTTCATGAGCATTATTTCGTTGCTGATCCAATATGCAATTTACAATCTGCATTCCACGAAGAAAATCTTCAGGAGTCCGTTCATGTATTTTTTGCAAATGGTATGGATATAACAGCTGTTCATGAAAAACTTTGTGCACTATTGTTTTCGATGTATTAAACTATGCTGGCAATAGTGGAGTGCTCGTTGATGGATTGTCATCTACAGCATTTAAAAAATGTTCCTCTAATTATAGCGTACGTAGGGTTCTTCTCACACCAGCATCTGTACTACTTTCTCCAAACTTTCTTAACATTATGAAGTTAGTCAATAACAGGCAACAGTTAGGCAACACCATACGTTAGATGCATATGTGCATACTCAATGAACATGTATTCCATACTTCTAATAAATTCAATGTGTCAACGATGTGATGACAAGTTCTAAAATGTAATTTGTACCATAGTATCGTTTACAACAGCAATAGGTTTTTTTGTGCTAATAAAAAATAAAACGCACATTTTTTGCCAACTTTTTGTCGTAAACTGATCATTTTAACCACAATAAGCAAGAGTACCTTTTTTAAATCTATAGTTCAAGCTATCCAGTTTATTACGATTAAAGTTTTTTATTCAAAAACCGATTTCTGTCTTCTTATTTGCATTCAAGATATTTTCCACATTCTGCCGTACACTCTGTATATATAACTTTACGCCGTCTTCAATACCACCTCTAACAACACAGCGATATATATAAACTATATTGCTATATTTATATCATGCCAAGTATTGTCGGTAAATTCTGGATAAGAAGGTATGGAGTGTCGCTAATTTTGTGACAAAATGTAGTTCTCAAAGCTGGGTATCCATTTTTGGTTATCTTAAAGTCGTTGGAACCTAATAGCACTTGTATCACTGCTAGTATTCCCTTGAACCTAGAACGGAACAGAGAACCGATGATGAGCACCACTAAGCTGGAACAATTAGTGGGCCATCATCAATTTCTCCAAAAACTCGGGCAGCTCGCAAGTTAAAACAGTTAGGTTTCAGTTTGAAGTTGTAATCCAAGATCAGTAAAGGTTAAAATTCAGCAGACCTAACATAGAGGACACCGCTGTATATTGGTATGCGGACAGATTCAAACTGAATATAGACATTTAGAAGCCAACATGAAAGGATTTGCTTGTACAGGGTTGAAACCCAACAATTCATCAGGCATGAAATACTTACATGCTATTGAATAATGTGCCAAGTCGAAATTGACTTGAAACAATCTGCTGACTCGTAATACTCTGGCCCAAAGAAACATAGTTACATTAACATGTGTAGCCAAGTTCCTGAAAATGTGATAGCATGTCGATTGTTTTGCAAAGAATTACGTGGAGTTTCGGTTTATTTGACCAACTCTTCTGTGGAATTACCGAAAGTTACATAAAAGTCCATGTTGAGTAGTGGGGACCTAAGCAAAAGATCTTTCACTGGACTAACGGTCATGACCTCCTTAGGCACCACTTACCTAACCATAAATACCAATTCTGTTACAAACATAGTGAAACAGCAGAAAACATTATGTGCGATTGTATGGCGGTAGATGACCAAAGAGAGCAGTATTTTGTAAAGAAATTATCGAATATAATTATCAGTGCAACTTGCTTCATTCCCAACAACGATAGGACCAGAAAGTTTATTATGGTAACAACTAACCCTCGCTACGTTAAATAGCTATTTGTTGTCGAACAAAGCATCTGGGTAACTTTCATACAAGTCAACAGATTGTTACATACTATTTGTTAAGAACTTGCACATCTAAATAAAATCAGGATTTGAAGAGCCGACTCCAGAAACAAATTTGCTGTCGTTCTAAAAATTGCAACCTGTTGTTCCACAAATTTCGATCAAGTGTTAATAGCATAGAAAGAGTAGTCCCCAGTCAATTATATGTATATTGGTTCTCTTAAATATAATTTCCATATTACACTACTACGCAACATCGACTAGAGTGAATAAAATAAACACTAAAAACTGAATCCTATTTCCTTTTTCGATTTGAGTACTTTATTTAGCCGTTTTACCAGAATAAAAAGCCTAAAGCACAAACTACTATTTTTCGCGAAAACGGAGCGAACCAACTAGAGTGTGTAACGCCCCCGAACAACTATCCAGAAACGAAGTTACTCCAACCCTTCTTTTCCCCAGTAAAAAAGATCTTAGCTCCCCAACGGTTTACAAGCTTACAAAATATCCAATTCTCTATTCGAATGACTGTCTAGTTAAGATTTGCAAGTTTTCCAGAGGGCACGCTTTCAATCCCTTTGGTTAGGATCCGGTTCACATATTGAATATACGAACTCCCATCTTTCTCGCGCATTTTTCTATCTCTTTCCTGTATGTTACAATATGTATGTGTATATCTATAGTTATCTGGTCTCTGCACTTTATAGAGGCTCCACCGTCGGTCGTGTCCTAGCGCACCAGCCAGCATTTACATATATTCTATTCTGTAGCGGATTGGTATCGAATTTTATTGGTTGACGGTGCGTATAGAAAAGTTTTTCCGTGCGAAGAGCAAGCTGTGGGTAATCCTACCGAATAATTTTCTGACGTTTAAATCTTCGCTTCTTATTTAGTTAGATACTGCATATGTACTACTGTATGTGAGGTTAGTATGTCGTAAAATTCGCAGTTTTTAAAAGGTTTAGGGCTTTTATTTTGTTCTTATTGATACACGTACAAATACAAATTTATATTTTCTAAAGCTCTCTAACCTAAAAATGACTATTCATATCATATAACACTTATAAAATTGTTATAATCTCCCACCTCATACCTGTACATTTACCGTACTTTATCCCCTTACGCGCTTAGTTCTAGTAGACACCTTTTAACCGCTATTTCAATCCTGAACAGTTTCGTTAGATGGCGTTATCGAAGCGTATCAAAACGCAACATCATTCCTTTAACATCTCTCATGTTGTATATATCAATTTCACATTTCGATTTAATCTGGTCGCCCCCAGTATAACACCACATTATGGGCGCAGCCAGTAGGATTATATAAAGCCGAACGTGTAAGTTGGTGGGCGGGCGCTTGTGTGTAACCCAGTTTCCCTTTTAGGGGTAGAATTTTGGAAAGGGTAAGAAGACGCGAATACCGCAAAATTGGAACATGTTACCGTATCGTTGTTTTAGACGTTCTTCTTCCATCTAAGCCTGAAAGGAGGTATATGTAGGTTCGAAGACACGAACTGCTTTTACATCATATCGCTTTCAAACGTGATCTCTTCCCCATTATTCTATTAAATAGAAGAAGACGAACAACTTGAACTGCTTCTCGTTATGTCACCGTGTGTAAACGGTAATTAACGGATTTAGATTTTGTGTGGGGAATTCCGTGGAAATAGAAGTGGAGGCGGGCGCTTATGTAGGTACCGTTTAAGAATTTAAGATAGCAGTTGTGATTTATTATGCAAAACAGGCGAGGGAGTTTAAATCCTTGATTTTAAACTTGCGAGGATGATATTACTAAAGTGCGTCAACAATTAATGAAGCTACCTAATGAAAAAGTCAAATACGAAGAGAGTTCGGATTAAATTAGGAAATTGCGATAGAAACTAAGAAAGTATACTTACCTACTTGTCTCCTAAGTATTTGCTGCTCCCATTTCTGTACATTTCAACTATGAAAAAGAGGTGTTCATATCTGTGTGTGAGTTACTGAATACACAAAGACGCGTGTCAGTTTTCCTTGTAGAAATTAGATTAAAATAACAGGTTAACATGAGGAAAGTTGCATGGCAGATATCCTTACGATATTTTCGTTATTGCGTTTTCATTTTCACACGAGAGAAATTTTTCCGCAACAGGGCACCTATACAGGAAAAAGACACCCGCAGATTTCATCCGAAAATGCTACAGTAAAAGATACACAACGGCGCTGAAACAGACAATGATTAATAGCCGACGTATTTGTCTGCAAAGGAAGCTACAGCCCTACGTGTAGAAGAGATATCTCCCTTTTACGGCTGCTCCGCAGTGCTCCCCAACTTTTACGAGAACGAAAATAATCTACCCACGATGACTGGAAGACTGGAAGAACCCTAGAGGAGAAGCAAATTGAAAAAATAAAGCGGAAATATCGAGATTGTTTACGGATTACATTAAACACCCGATATTCCCCAAAAAACGAGGCGAGTTGATAGAAATAAATCTCTATAAAGGCGGCAGATTAGAGAAATACGTCAGAAAAAGAATGCATAACGTAAGTAATTGCCTGATATGTTAAAATGATAATCCTAATGACTGCGCCCAAAATGTTAACGCTCCCCGAAACCTGTCTGAATTTATCGTTATGAAGATGGTATGCGTGCTAAACTTCATGATCACACCTTTAACGATGTAACTACGTTTAATTCAATTAAAAGTGCCCACCTACTGTATATAATTCGGTCGTTTAGAACGTGATTTCTGGCCCACTAAATGTTGTTAGCTTTCTACGATAAGGACTTTAGTGTTCGTGCTAAACTAATTAAACTCGAAAATTGTAATTTTGAATTGGAAATGAGACGACTGCGAATAACAGATTTTCTTTTATGATATCGTAACCTAAATACGTGCAACACTACATTATACAGAATTAATGTTTTCTTTATTGTTGAAGGCGCAGGTAACATTTTATCTACGCACCTGCCATTATCTAATGTTCGCATCTTTGTATTTCTATTGCTTTACAATACTGTAACTTCCTTCTTTATGTATGTTACAAGATTTATGTTTTTGTTCTTTTTTGTTTCTTTCAACAATTGGAACTATCACATCGTCCCAATATCTTATGGCAGTTATTTTCAAAAAATAATAAAAACATATGTTCTTATTAAAGATTAAAATGTGGGAGATCATTTTGCCGAACCCTGTATTGAGTTTACCTTACCTGCTACTCTCTCCCAATGTGCTCTAAAAACTTAAACAGAGAAAATTGACATGTGGCAACCATCTGTTAACAAAACACTCGCATTTATCTATTTCATATGGTGTGCCAAGAATTTAAATGTCTATCCTTATGTCACAGTATTTAATTTGCTCATCAAGAGTTATGCCACTTCACACCAAAACTGATCCGTTTCCTTTAGTCGTATGGCACACTGTGCAAATCGTTCACTTTGTCTTCTCCTCACTCTATTACGTCATTAGTTGAAAGGTAGAACCTGGACTCATCTGTCCGTGTCTCCAGTGGGGAGTGCATTTGAGCAAATTCTAATGGAGCTCTTCGATGGGCGGCCCTTAACACTGTCCCAGTAGCAGGTCGGTACGGTTTTAAACCAGCCAGCAGCGGCCAACCTTCTTTGAACGGTATCTGCATTTACGGCGGCACCGGTTGCATTCTCGAGGTCATTTTTTAATACTTTAGCAGTACAAAATCTTCTTCGTTTAGCATTAACCCTCAATAATCGGTCTTCTCCAATCGTTGTCTTGCGTTTTCTACCTTGGCCTGGCCGTCTGTGGTAGCTATCAATCTCTTGATATCTTCGCCAAAAGCTCTGCTAATGACGGATTGTGTAACACCCAATCCTCGGCCAATTTCTTGTTGAGGGTACCAATTTTACAACTTCAACTTCCGATGTTGCCTGTTGGCCTGCTCGTGTATAGCGTGATTGACGTGTAGTTTTAATTACGTTAAAAAAGTTTATTTAAAAACATATTCATTATCTGTTAATTTTGCGGCGAAGTGTAGTAATAATTGATGAAAGTAACGAGGTTAATGAAGTCACTTTCTCTCTTCACGACTTAAGAATTTCTATTGCAAATTGAAACTTGAGAAGTATGTGTGTACATATTTGAAAGTGATAAATCGATAGTGGCATTATGGCCAAAATGGTTTGAGCAAGCTTTCGATTATGGTAAAGAATTTTGTCGCAGATTCCTAAAAGTTGATACAAACGTGCGATTTCTTATCATGGTGCAGGTAACATGATCTTTGCATGTAAGACTCAAAGGCAGCATCGAGAATATTACTTATTGAATATACACGCTTAATAGACACCGATGTGAAGCATGCGATGACCTTCTAGATTTACTTGGCTATAATTGTATAGATGGTCGTATTTGCATCACTAGTATAGTGTCCATAAACTAAAAAGCATGATATAGTCCTGCTGTAAAAAGTACTCACTCATGGGGGCATTAGAAATCTCATTCAAGTCTTTCCAACCGCAGTGTTGAAGCGGTAGCAGACTTGAACAAAATACAATCTTCAAATTAGAAAAGTTGTAGACACACCTTAAAGTTCTGAAAGAATTAAGAGGAGGTTGCTAACCTAAAACCTAAATGACACCAGGGGCCGGACTTTTGACTAACAGACAAAGCTGTAAGGCAAGCCCTCCAAAAGTGGAAGACATGCGCATATAAATTACAAAAGTTGCCCAAAAGAAAGACGTGAGTGAAAATAAGTATTAAATACTAGAGTTGTCCCAGCTCATAAATTTTATTGACTGGGATAACTCTGGCAGATGTAGGTACAAATATGTATAGTTCTCTCCCTGGATCTTTCCCGATATGTCATGAATTTTCGCCATTTTGTCGATACGAATCTAGTGGAATCAGAAACATCTGTAATTCTCTGTTTCTTTCTAAATTTCATGTTAGTCAAGGAGAACATATAATTGTATGGCTTAGCACATAATGGATAACGAATGACGTATCGACAAGGATCCAACGAAAGAACTATACATGGTGTTTCCTAACGATGGTACGTAACTTCAGAAAGGTTATCCGTTAGGTCGTTTTAAGAAAAAAAGTTCCTATGAACATATGTTCAGAGTTGCTTCGTTACTGAGATAGAGGGCGTTGAAGTTTCAACAAAACCCGAAAATGTCAATAGTTGTCAAGAGTTATCAATTAGCAGTGATTTCAGCATGAATAATTTTACTAACACCGAAATGGCTAACATGCACTTCATTTATGGATTAGCAAATGTAAATGCGGAAGAAGCACGGAGAATTTACCAGGACAAATATCCTAACATAGTAATTCCATGTGCTAAAACGTTTCGAACGCTACATGCAAGATTGTGTGAAACTGGGAGTTTAAATAAAAGAAAAGGGAGTGGAAGACCAACAACTGTACACACCTGAACTAGAAGAAGCTATTCTTGATGAGACAGAAGAAAATCCTTCACTTAGTACCAGGAAGATTGCACTACAGCTGGAAGTCAGCCCAACAACCGTTTGGAAAGTTTTAAAAAGAAACCTCGTTTACCCATATCACATACAGCGAGTCCAAGCTCTACTGCCTCAGGATTTTCACACAAGATTAATATTTTGCAGATGGCTTATGCATATGATGGCGCACAATAATAATTTTTTACGAAATATTTTATTTACGGATGAGGCAAATTTTTCACGAGATGCTATTGTGAACTTTCACAATGACCATTTTTGGGCCGACGAAAATCCCCACGTTATTAGAGAAAGTCATTTTCAGCAACATTTTTCGCTGAACGTTTGGGCAGGATTTATTGGTGACTATTTAATTGGCCCATTTTTTTACCAGCAAGATTAACAGGTGAAACATACACAGACTTTTTGCGACACCATTTACCCATTTTATTAGACGAAGTACCCCTACTTGTAAGAGCCTC
>ML218732.1:0-15022 GCA_004785975.1 Popillia japonica
ACGATTACGTCAATGTTCAAACTTGTCGGTATTGGGCGTCGGAGAACCCACATGAATTACACCAAAGACCTCTACACAGTTTAAAAGTGACAGTGTGGTGCTGCATTTCAAAGATGGGGATTGTTGGACCCTATTTTTTTGAAGAGGAAGGAACTGCAGTTACTGGGACATCAGCGCGCTACGTTGAAATGCTAAACAACTTTCTTCGTCCAGAACTTGAAAGGCGTCAAGTGAACATGAAAGAAATATGGTTAAATGAGACACAGAGGTGACCAAAACAACAATCACACGAGCACACAAATTTAAGCACCATTTTAATTTTATTATCACTAGGCGTTCAATTCATGCGAATTGTCAAAATGATAATAATTCGGTAGTAAGTGCTGTACTATTATAAATTTTGTGAATTCTCCATCATCAGCATCATTAGAAGAAGACTATGAAAATCAAGTCATGAAATTGAAACAGACAAACTTTTCATTAATCACAAATAGCTATATCAGTGAGAAATGGGCGACTTTGATCATTTATTGCAAGAATTAAGACGACCCTGTTTTGTTTTTTAAATATACTCGAATAGACCTGGCAACATTCAACCATCTGTTAGAAATGGTGACACCTCATTTACAAAAACATACCCGGCGAAAATCACTACCAACAGAACTCTGGCTTGCTATTACATTCAGGTGAGCCTAATTGCTTAGGTGCCATCGATGAGAAACATGTCTTATTACAAACACCTTATAATTCCTTGAATTGTGCTTTTTATTTAATAAAAATAATGAAAAATTAGCATGTAGTTTCTCAGACTCTACGTCACTACTAGTGTAATGTTATTATATGTCAGTAGTTACGGGTTACAATACTAAATGTAATATATGACTTAACAAAAGTCATCAATTTCCTGTCTTTAGCAGACAATTTTTTCAGTCATTGATCAGTCACATATGCTTCATAGGTCTCAATTATATAATTCAATAAATTATAGTTGTTGATACCTATTAAGCTACATAAAATATTCTCAGACCAAATGAAATGTGTGTCAGCTTTTGTGGCGTATTTATGAGATTGAAAAGTGTATTGGCTACTTCTACTGCTAGTTCTGTATAAGCTGTGCCAATATTCCAGAGTTGCTAACCAGAGGGAAATTTCCCGTTTTTCGGGAATTTTCAATAGCAAAAGGGAAAAAGCTCAAAACGGGAATTTTCTAAAATCTAGTCCAAATCCCAAAAATACAAACTACTTTACAGTCACGGTTAACGTACTTAAATTTTAGATTTTAGGATACATATGTATGTATATGTATACAAGGTGTCCCAAATCGAGGGGATTGCATGGACATCTCCCCTTATAATTGAAGATAGGGATTTGTTTAAATGTGCAATGTTTTCCAGTTTTATGCCCTGATCTAGAATCTGTTTTAAAAAATTTAAAATTTCGAACCATTCAGAAGTTGTGTCAAAAAAATCAAAAATTGCCATTTTCTTCTAATTGTACGTCGAATATCTCCGTAAGTATAAAAGTTACGAAAAAAAGTTTCATATAAAAAGCAAAATGCTCGATACAAGCACTTCAAAATCAATGTCACACAGAAATTCAAGAGGGCGACTTTCGAGATAACCATAACAACTTTCTTAAGTTAAATAGGCGCCATATTGGATTTTTATACCACTAAATAAAGTTTTTTATTCTCTTTTCACCCATGTAACATAACCTATAATTAAATAACGAAATACTACTTTAATTAACAATTTTATATTTTAATCAAGTACACTTGCATGAACCCAAACAATATCAAATGAAATACAAAAAAACAACAAATCTCAATTTTAAAATTCATAGATAATCTTCAAAATGGTGACCATTATTTGCTATGCATAATTCACAACGTTTAATAATACTTCGGATAACTTTCCGTAACGTACATATGTATTTCCATTAATACTTGCACACGCCTTTAGCACTACATTGTTGATATTGCAGTGAAGTAGACAGATAGCTACCATGAAAAGTAAAACAATAGAATACCGCTTTGTGCACCATCTGTCAGAAAGAAGGTACTTGCGAAATATTATTTAAGTAATTAAAGCTGAAATATTACTTGTGCTGGATTACAAAAAGTATGGCGAATTATTCAACTGAAGAATCTTACGATATGTTTTGTACATTTATCTAGTGCCATGAAAATTTTCGTCTAGCCAGCCAAACTTATTTAACTAATTTTCCGGGTAGAAGGCAACCAACAATATGCAGCGGTATGGAAGTTTGAAAAAGTTAGTACAAGATCATAACCGTAATGGTGAATTATTGCGGCTAATCCAAGTATCTCAACTCGAGAAATAGAAGCACAGGTTAATGTATCCAAATCTACAGCATCAAGAATTTTAAAAAAGCACAAGTTTCGCCCTTATGCGTTACGTGTGGTCCAAACTTTAGAACCACAAGATTACAACCGCAGGCTAGCATTTTGTAGGTAATTTGTCCGCAAAAGTAGAGAAACAAATAATTTCACATGTCGAGTATTATGGACAGATGACAATGGTCACCGTTTTGAAGAGTATCTATGAATTTTAAAATTGAGATTTGTGTTTTTTATATTTCATCTGAGTTGTTTGGGTTAGCAGCATGGTGCGGCAGGGAAACTTGCCCATTTAAATTGGACGCCAATGTCGTTGGAAAGAGGGCGTCCTGAAGTTTTGCTACCGCACATGTCAGTTGTCATCATGTGTTGCACAAAGGAACATCGTGCGTTCGCCGTCGAAGCCTATTTTTCTAACGGCCATTCGGTGGTCGCCACCCAACGTGCCTTCCGAACTCGGTTCAATATTCATCCCGCGGGTCCCGTTCCTGACCGGCAAACGGTGGTTTCGTGGGTGGACACATTCAGGGAAAGTGGGAGTGTGGCAAAAAAGGCCCAGTATTGGAGTGGTGTCAATCCCCGCGAACTTCATGAGATGCCACTTCATTGTGAACGTGTTACTGTGTGGCGTGCATTTTCGAGAGTTGCAATAATTGGGCCTCATTTTTTCGAGGAAGATGAACGCACTGTTACTGTGACTGCAGTTCAGAGAAATGATTGAGACATTTTTTATTCCACAACTTAAAGAAATGGAACTTGGGGACGTATGGTTCCCGCAGGACAGAGCTACGGCGCCACACAGCGAGAACTTCGATGGAGCTTTTGAGGGAACACTTCCACGAGCGTCTTATCTCCTTGAGAGGTGTCGTACCGTGGCCGACGCGTTCCCCCGATTTGGCACCCTGCGATTTTTTTATGGGGATATCTCAAATCCATCGTTTACAACGACAAACTGCGGATCCTGCAACACCTGAACGACAACATTCGCCAAGCCATCACCAACATTCCCGTCGATATGCTCGAAAAAGTGGAGCGCAACTTCAAATCTAGGGTAGATCAATGGATCACTAATAAGGGCTGCCATTTACCCGATGTCATTTTTAAAACCAATTAAAACAAAAATTCAGAATGTGTACTATACGATACAAAAAGAATTAAATCGATATATAAAGTGCTTTTTCTTTTATTGACTTTTCAAATCAGCAAGTTTCTCTGCCGCACCATGTATTTATTTTGTCGGAACAATAAAACCAAATAGAATTGCAGGTGCAAGTGACAAGCTAGTATTCGAAATAGATTTGAAAAAAATAGGAAGAGGATCAAGTTCAGTTACCACTTCGTCCGATAATAGTGTGATTCGATGGGTAGACAATAATATAGTATATATGATTTCATCTTTCGTCGACAAAACCGAAAAAAAGCCACGTCAACATTCCTCGACCATAAACAGTAATCCAATACAATAAATTTATGGGTGGTGTTGACATGGCAGATAGAAAGGTTGCCCACTATCCTCATGCAACGAAACATAAGAAATTTTACGTAAGAATCGCATTCCACTTAATAAATGTCGCTATCATAACTTTGTGGATCCTCTACCGCGAAGCTAACCACTGTAGCATCTCATTGGTTGAGTATAAGGCGTATATTGTCCAAGTCCTTCTTAGAATGAATACAAACCAAAAAGGAAGACCGACACATGAAAGTACACTACCAATGAAAAAGAAGCCATGGACAAAAGCAAACATCCTTCTAGATGTCATTATCAAAACTGCGTAAAACATACTCGATATACGTGCAACAAACGTAACTGTCCTCTGAGTGTTTTGAATCTTTTCATCAATGAACTTTGGTAACATGCGAGGACAGATCTTTATTCTTACTTTTTACATTCACAGATTACTAAAAATTTCAAAACTACAGTCCCTGACCACAATATTAGGGCCAACTTGAAAATTTTGATATTTTGTATCTCTGGCCTAATATAATGCCGAGAAACCTAGTAAGGTTGAGAATATGAATATTAAGTATTTACTTAATGTATTCTACGTATTGTAGGGTAATAAAAGTGCAGGGTGTTTCCTAATTACTTTATACCTCTCATGTACTCCGTCGTCCGGTATCTTAGAAATAGAATTCAGTACGGTTTCAGCTGTGTTATTGTAAAAATAAACCAAATATTTGTAGATAAACGCTTAGAATATTGTTCTCGTGTAATATTGTGAGAAATTTGGTGGGTGAAGGAGTGCAAATATCTGAGCGACCAGTTCGTTGACGTCTTTATGAGGCCGGTTTAATTTTAAACCGGCCTCATAAATGCATGCAGTTGCAGGGGTCCCGTCCAAAGACCGAAACTATCACCAGCAATGAAAAAGAGACGATATCGGTGGGCAAAACAACATAAAAACTACACAATTGACGATTGACGATAGGTAAGATGAGTTAAACATTAATTTATATTTGAAATTACAGTTTTCCTGAAATTTTCTTATACTTGTAGATTGTATTCAGCGATGGGACAAAGGGTGAGAGGGTAACGGAAAGAGCCCAATTTGTTATATAGCGTAAGTTTAAGGGATTTGGTGAAGCCACCTTTAGTGATGCTATGGTCGTAAATATCATCAAAAAGTCCTGGACCACTATACTATTGCGAAGGTACGATGAATCAACAGCAATACAAACATGTATTGAAACAAGTTTTAATACTGCATCTGAATGACTTGGACACTAACTCAGACACCTACACCATTATGCACGATAGTGCCCCTTGCCAAAAGGCAAAAACAGTTAAAAATCTCCTAAAGTCGGTGAACTTGTGACGAACTTGTTCGCGTTCCAAGTAGAATTTCCGCCGGCCATCTGGGGATCACGAAGCATCGCTCAAGCCGCAGATCTGGCCTGGTATGTTCCGAGAAATCCGCAATTACGTCCGTCGATGTGAATCCTGTGCCAGGCATAAAGTGAATCAGAGGAAACCGTTCGGTGAAATGTTATACGATCCCGTAAGGGTTTTACCTTTTTATCAGGACCGCTTTACGAAATGGATAAAATGCCATGCTCTCCGGCAAGCAACCGCCAAAGCAAGGGAGGATCGTGTACCGTTTTGGAACTCCGAAGAGGCTGCTCTGCCACAATGGTCCGCAGTTCGCCAGCAAGTTGTTCCGTGATGCCGCTCAGGACCTAGGGATCGAAATCCGATTCATAGCACCGTATTCTCCGCAGCAGAACCCCGTTGAACGCGCCAATCGTGTGACTGGGCCCATGTAGGAGACGATCAACGGGATTGGGATATTTACCTACCGCAGTTCGCATTTGCGATCAATACCACAAGACATGAAACAACTGGTTTCACTCCTGCTTTCCTGAATTTTGGACGACAATTGGTTCCTCCGAAGTCCCTGTGGAAAGAAGTGAAGTCTACCGCCAACCAATCTGAAACCCAAGCCCAAGATTTAGTACCGGAGCTAAAGAAGTTGAAGGATTTTTACCAAATCACTAAATCCAGACTGTCCGAGGGTTTCCAGCGCCAGAGTCATCATTACAATCTGAGAAGACGTCCTTTCCGTCCACAAGTGGGTCAATATGTATTCCGGAAGGAGCATACACTTTCAAATGCCGCCCGTAACTTCTCCGCCAAGTTGGCTCCGAAATATGCTGGACCATGCAAGGTATTGAAGGTGCTATCTCCGAATATAGTTCAGTTACAGATACCTGGATCCCGGAAGAAGGAGCATGTTCATGTGAAGGATCTGAAGTTGGCTCAAGGCGATGCTGAGGACCTTCCTACTCCCACCGATACCGTCATTGCCGACCAATTGGACCTGTCTGCGCAGGTCCTCCCCCTCTTCGAAACCAGAGACTGGGTATCCCAGCCTATAAATGGCAGAGGCACAGGCCAAATGCCCCAGTTCAAGGATTCCAGCACCATGGACAGTCTAGTGAGGGAGTATCCCATCGATAAGAAGCCCGGTACGCCCAGGTACCACGTATCCCCGAACATCGTCAACTTCTTAGAAGCCCGGTGGAGAACGCCGCCAGCTGCAGCGTCCGTTGCAAAGACAGCCGAAGATCCGTCCCCGATCCTACTGCATCTCGAATCGCCCGGTTCGCCAGATTTATCTCAGTTCTCGGAGACAACTGAGGATTTCATCCATTGGCGGTTCCTGGAGCTCTTCGGTCAATCCCCGTTGAAGGATCTGCTATCGCTGCTGCCACCAACGCCTCCCGAGAGAACGAAGGGAACTAGTCCCGCTCAAGGGGCCTGTGAGCATACATTCGCCGTACCAGTTCCTCCGACGCCAAGGGCCAAGGCACCGGTCCGGCAATTTTCCGACCCTGGAGTTCTGGGATATGTGAGTACCCTGCCAGGCTACCGTCCGGTCTCCGTCCCAGCAGCGCTAAGGCCACTGCTGAGGCCTAGCGACCACCCGCCGCATGCACCGCTTACCGACACCACGACCACCAATCCCGCCGTTAGCCGCCACGGCCGTGCACGACGTAGACCCCGCCCAGCGTGGAAGAAGCACCGGAGGGCGCGGTCAACACAAGTTCCGTAGTGCGCGAGTGAGGTCGGGTAACCTTTCCCCACCGAAGGGGGATATGTGACGAACTTGTTCGCGTTCCAAGTAGAATTTCGGTTTGGTTCTTCTCTAGAAAATAGAAGACCTATATAAGAGCCTGCATTTTCCAGAGATACGCAGTAGCTCCATAGCTGCGCTGCTCCATAGTAGTGTACTGGTCCCCGAACCGTCTAAGTCCGCAATTGGCACTTTTGCCTGTAAATCACCGTTTAAATTTCCAACACCGTATTTTATTGAAGATAGAAGAAACATGCTCAGCTACGTACCTATTTTATTGAAGTATTCATGTTATAGCGAATCAGTAGAACTTATAATATTTGTGTAGTTTGATTTTCTTCACTGATATCACCCGTTTATTTCTATGTTCTTGATTTGTCTGTAAATATTCCGTTTGAAATAGTTGTTACTTTCCTGATTATTGTAATGTGTTTGAATTTTCTTTCATTTATCTTGTAAATAAACTTGTACATATATTATTGGATCCTTGAATTTTATTTTACTTTTCTCCGATATCACCGAAATACCCGTGAGTTTAAGTACGGTAACGTAGTGATTAAAGCTCCTAAAACCGTAAGATTTCACATTAAAGACAGGATATTCCCTTCGTAAACACCACTGTCAAATCTAACTGACATAACAAGGTTAGGAGACTGTCGGGAAAGGAGGGACCAATTCAACAACCGCACGAGTTTGAAGGAGCACCGGGTTCGCACGCGAACTAACATACACTACCGTTACAAACTTGCCAGTGTTATCATGCCTGGAAAATTCTCCCGATTTGAATACGATAGAAAATGTTGGAGCGTATTAAAATCGTTTGTCTATTCCAGAAAACATAATACAAAGACAGGATTAATAGCAAATAGTGAAGATATGTGGTAAAATAACGCCAAAATAAAACAAACAATAACAGCAATACTATGCCGCAAAGGATTAAGGATGTGCGCAAGGCAAACGATAGAATAACAAAATATTAATATGTTGGTTGTACACGTCATTTTCTTATACTTTGCAATAAATTTATGCGTTTAAATTATTAATTCGTTTCAAATTTCTATAAAATTGCTGTATTATAGGTGGCCCTAATATTGTGGCCAGGGACTGTAGGTATTTTTCAATTTCTAAGATCAATACAAATTAAATCAAATTTATGACTCGCCTTTTCACCCGTTGCAAAAAACCCGTCCCTGAAGAGGTTAAATATGCTTTGAATTTTTTGAATAACTTTAATGTTTTATTTGAGCCGAGAAAAATATTTAAAAGTTGTTTGATTCATCAGAAAAATTTTTTAAACAAATGTGCAGTAACTTTTTAAAACCTGAAGTTTATGCTGCTAATTGTAATCTTAATCAGATTAACGTCAAAAATCCTAACAATTTTCGAATTTTGGAAAGTATAAATTTTGGTATTAACCCTTTCGCTGCTGCACACGTATATAATTATATCCGACGACATTCCGAATGTACAAGGACAGCCGTCGCCTTTAGTACTTAGAAAGTGTAGTTTCACCTAAGTTAGATAAGCATTAAGTGTAGTATATAAGCCCATCTTTGTAAACAGTTAGTTAGTTCTTATTTGCAACTAGGCTAGAGAGCTCATCCCTTTTGTGCAAAATAAATATTTTTAAAAAGTATTTTCCGCATTTGAAAACTTTAACTGGCGCTGCGAACAGGATACGTCGACGAAGAAGTTCTTCAGTAACACGATTCTTCGGTCTTTTTTCAAAGTTTGCGTGGTATTCACAGAAGATACCTGTGTCGTGTATTCGCGAGTTCACGCCGCAAGTATCACCTTCACCAGCGGACACAAAAAGGAAACCTCAACGAAGACCATCTCCATTGGGCATCCCGGGAAGGGTTACACCAACCACTCTCACCTGGAAATAGGCCGTCGGAGTAGCGTTTCAACGAGGCACACATCAAGGAGTACTGGGACCCTTGCTATGATCACCGTGATGATTCTGTAAGTCCCCGTCCTCTTTTTGAATCTGCATGTTACAATCGTTTTTCAGAATCGAACTGTTTAATTTTACGAATCAAATTCAAGCATTTCTTCTTGTACTATCACGTAAATTATTCACTTATCAATAATGGAAAGAGATAGATCTCCCATAACCCGCATAGAATAAATCCTACCCAATGCAACTCCCTTGCCCACCGTCACCATACTTACGCAATCTGCTCCACCACCTCACGTACCCACGCAAGTGGAAATGAATATGGCCAAGGCTATGCTCCCGGAATACTCCGGAGGATCAAAAAATTTAGCGTACTTTATTAAGCAAGTAGTCATATATAGATTCACTTAAACAACCAAACGAGCACTCGTTCTTTAACAAACTAATGTTTGAACAAATTAAGTCAAAATTGGTAGGAGAAGCGAGGGATATCGTCATCACATCCTCATTTAATAAATGGACTGATATTAAGGAAGCCTATTAAATAAATTCGGAGATCCCCGCTCCGAAGAACTTTTACTTAACGACTTAGTAACTTGTTATCAATTGCATTCTGAAACGTACGAACAATACCATGAAAAAATCAAGAGTAAATTGCAAGTTCTCTTGGAACATGTTAGTATTAAGGTCACTAACGACAGTGTTAAAGTCTCTAAGCAACTTACGTACACTACACAAGCACTTACAACATTTGTATCCGGTATTCTAGAGCCCTATTGTTCGCATTTAATGAATTGTCATGTAAACTCGTTGCAACAGGCATTGTATGAATGCAGGAAATTAGATAATAACAAAGCTCAAGTTAGTTTCATGAATTTTATGAGAAACAGAGGTAGACCTAATAATCACGGTAACAACAACAATAAAACCATGAGAAACAATCATCCAAATCCGCGCCCGCAACAGCCATCCTCACATATCTATCAGGCTTTCTCCCCGCCATTGCGAGCCTACCAACCCTTTGCGGCAATACCAAACTTTAATGTGCCAAAACCGCAGGTGCAGATGCACACTACTCAACAAAGCCCGTTCCCAAGGGGCCCAATAAATATTCAATCTCGCCCGGTTCAACAGAGGTTCCCGACAAATTCGGAAGTATTCGGAAAGCCCAAGCAAACTCAACCTCTACCTACTCCCATGTCTATTTCTACTAGAAATTCGCATAGACCCCAGGGTCAATCATTCTTCACTCCTCGTTCTCGGCCAACCTTCGTATCCCAAGAAATGTTTAATATGGAAACTCACGAAGAAGATCCCGTAGACTATCCCACCGGGCCTATGCTAGAGGAGTATTACTACCAGGAGGAGCAATATGACCACCAGGAAGAAGAGGTCGAAGATCCTCAAAATTTTCGGTCCCCAACACAGCAAACGGAGAATACATAGATCTAAATTCTATTAGTTTCAAACCAAAGCTACCATTTATCTCCATCCCCAGCTTAAACCTCAAAATTTTAATTGATTCCGGCGCATCAAATTCTATTATGAACCCAGGTCCCGCATATAAATATTTTAAACATTATTTCTTCACCAAGAGATTCTCTATAAAATCCCTAGATCACATAAGTAGCAACGACAAAAATATCTCATACCCAATTCTTTCAGAATACGGAATAAGCGACAATATTAATTTCCATGTTTTGAAATGGCACGATCGTTTTGACGCCCTCTTAGGTAGTCACGACTTTCAACAGTTAGGTGCGAAAATCGATTATCAAAATAGGACTTTAGAAATCAATAATAAACGTATCCCTTTCTTTATTGAGTTAAATCCCCAAAACTTCGAACCATTTTATCAAACCGTTAATAACGTAGTAAGTATTCCAGTAAATATCGAACAAGGAGAGGTCGTAATTCCTGAAATGAATATTGGCGACATTTGTATCCCCGAGTCATTGGCTTACGCAAATAATGGCATGTGTCAATTACCTTCAGATAAGCACGACACCGAACTCTACTGTCATGAACCTATCGAGGTACAACCTTTAATAAATATAGACACAAATCTTCCTAAACAAAAGCCCGTGAAGAATAAACTTAATATTTCCGAGTTAATTAGGACTAACCACCTTAAGAGTGAGGAGAACGCTGAGATTATTGCTCTTTGTGCTAGATATAGAGACATATTTTATGACGAAAATTGCGACTTATCTTTTACCAACGCAGTCAAACATAAAATTCGCACAACTGACAATGACCCCGTATTTACGAAAACGTATAGGTACCCCTACCACCTAAAGAAAGAAATTCAAATCCAAATCGATAAACTTCTCGACAATAAGATTATACGGCCTTCCATCTCCCCGTACAGTAGCCCCGTATGGATTGTCCCGAAAAAATTAGATGCATCCGGTAAGAAAAAATGGCGATTAGTTATCGACTACCGAAAGCTAAATGAAAAAACAATAGAAGACAAGTATCCACTCCCGCGTATTGATGAAATATTAGACAACTTGGGACGATGTACTTATTTTTCTACATTAGATTTAGCGCAGGGATTCCATCAAATCGAGATGTCCCCCGACAGCGTAGAAAAAACGGTTTTCTGTTAATAACGGACATTACGAGTACGTAAGAATGCCTTTTGACTTATGTAATGCACCTTCCACCTTCCAATGGGTAATGGATAACGTCCTGAAGGATCATCTGTATCAGTTCTGTTTCGTATACATGGATGATATCGTCATCTTTTCCAAGTCCCTCCACGATCACATTGTTCACCTAAGGAAAATATTTGATCGACTTAGACAATTCAATTTAATGGTCCAACTTGACAAATCCGAGTTCCTATGTAAGGAAGTTCAATTTCTAGGCCATGTCATCACACCCGAAGGTATAAACCAAATCCCGCCAAAATAACAGCGGTACAAGACTACCCATTGCCAAAAATAACTAAAGAAATTAAGTCATTTTTGGGATTAGTTGGCTATTATAGGCAATTCATACAAAACTTCGCAAAAATAGTTTCCCCATTCACTCGTTGCTTAAAAAAAGGAACCAAAATCGATACAAACGATGTCGACTATACAAACGCATTTCGCAAATGTAAAGAGTTGCTGACCAACGCACCAATCCTAGCATATCCAGACTTTACAAAAACGTTCCACGTTACCACCGACGCAAGTAACGTTGCAATCGGAGGTGTTCTCTCACAGAACAACCGTCCCATAGCCTTCTACTCTCGAACCCTAAATTCAGCGGAGAGAAATTACTCCCCAATAGAGAAAGAAATGTACGCAATCGTAGAAACCACCAAACATTTCCGACCCTATCTATATGGCAAACGCTTCATCATCGAAACCAAAATACTTATAGTAATTTTACGTATCATTTTCACGTAACTAAGATAGAAAATTATAGATCTACAAAGGGAATAAATTTAACGCAAAAACATTTGGACAATTTAGATCTGTTAAAAGAGGAATCTGGGGAATTAAATAATGACATTCAAATAAACCCATTAGTGCATGTATCTCACATTTCGGTAACTGCAATACTTATATTAATATTGTGTATAACATGTTTAATTACTTATGTATTTAGAAATAAGTTTCTAAAATTCTTGCAAAAAGAAGAAACTATTAATAATATTATTGAAATGAGCACCTTATTACGAGATGGAAATCACCCAGGAACGCTCACAACATTACCAACGCCCAGCGGCGAGGAC
The DNA here is from genome assembly GCA_004785975.1 of Popillia japonica. Classification (NCBI taxonomy): domain Eukaryota; kingdom Metazoa; phylum Arthropoda; class Insecta; order Coleoptera; family Scarabaeidae; genus Popillia; species Popillia japonica. Next base: position 12,567 of record ML218732.1, read on the forward strand.
GCCTTAAGGAGGGAGGAATTATATCCGACGACATTCCGAAGGTACAAGGACAGCCGTCGCCTTTAGTACTTAGAAAGTGTAGTTTCACCTAATTTAGATAAGCATTAAGTGTAGTATATAAGCCCATCTTTGTAAACAGTTAGTTAGTTCTTATTTGCAACTAGGCTAGAGAGCTCATCCCTTTAGTGCAAAATAAATATTTTTAAAAAGTATTTTCTGCATTTGAAAACTTTAACTATATGTACGTTTTAGGCCGCTTCCTGACGGGTCGGTACAACATCGGTACGGTACTGAAGTGGTAAGCGCTCGGTATGTCGAGTCAATGCCGACACTATATGTTTAAATTGCCGCTTGCACACGGCTCCGCTCGGTGCGGTAAAGACACAGCATGTTGTCGGCACTGCACTGAATCGGCAACTTTCATAGGCTGCACGCAACATGCTGCTGCGTACGATTGCAACGTTTTGCGAGAAAAAGTTGATTAAAAACTGTATTCGGTATGGCCAACGAAGTCAAATTAGTAATGGAAATAGAAAAACATGGTTGTTTATACAATTATAAATTGGCCGAATATTCGTGGAAAGATATAACAGAAAAAGCATGGGAGGAAGTGTCAAACAACACAAACTTATCTGGTAAGTACTTCATTTTTTATTACCAATATTTTTTATACACAATAATTGTTTTGTCATGGAAGAGATGCACTAGGTTTTATGAAATAATTAGCCAAGTAGTCACGTACAGTGTCTGCCTTTGATTGGGGGTTTAGGACAATATATTCTTCTTGTAAATCCAAATTTTGTAATATATTGTTATGTTGATGTTCATACTCTGGTAACGAATAATGTATACCGTCTTTAACACGAACAAAATTGTGTAAAATACAAACACATTTTATTATATTTAAAATAGTAGTATACTTTAAACATCGTATAGGAGTTAATAGTACCTGAAATTTTTGCGTCATCATGCCAAAAGTGCATTCTATTGTTTTTCTTCCTCTGCTTAGTCGGTAGTTGAAAATTCTTTTTTTATTATCAAGTGTTCTAACTGGATATGGCCTCATTAAGTAACGTTTTAAAGGAAATGCATCATCTCCGACAAAAAATACGGTACGTTTTGCCGACTTTCATCATTTGGCAAACAAGCAGTAGTAGGTAAGTTCAAACGACCTCTTTCTAAGCAATGATTGAAATTAGATGCTCGAAATATTCCCCCGTCATTGTTTCGACCTGCGTATCCAGTTTCTATAATCGTAAATAGTCCATCTGCATCACAAACAGCCAATAAAACAATGGAATGGTACTGTTTATAATTGTAATTACTTGAACCCGAGTTAGGTAGCTTTTGGATCCTCACGTGTTTACCATCAATTGCTCCCAAACAATTTGGTATGTTCCACAATTGATCAAATCGATTGGCTATATATTTCCATCTTTCTGTCGTGGGTATTGCCATATACCTGTGATGTAGAACATCCCAAATTGCAACTGTTGTTGCTGCTATTATATCAGATATAGTACTCCTTCCTCTTGCAAGATACAGAGACAAAGAGGTAAAAGTGCAACCCGTGGCAAGGTATCTGAAATAGAAACTATAGATCAGCCCTGTCTAACTTATATAGCAAAAAGTAAAACGCTTTGGCTCATAGAACAAATATCAACTCTCAGATGGCGCTAGCGTTACACTTACAAAGGGTTGCCTATCTGATCAGCTACATGGAGTTTTAAAAAAGTTATGGCTAATGTCAATTTGACACCACACATAATATACGGCATGTGGTAAATCCAGGTAAATCCTATGTATTATTTCGCCCCACTTTTCCGTACAAAAAAAAACATAGAAGATGAATAAACATCAGGCGAAGCAGATTACGGCGGAATACATATAAATAAAGGTACACATAATTGAAATTATCTTTGTACGCATATACCTACATTTTGACATTTGATAATAAATAATTTATTAACTTATTCACAATTATATTACATATAATTAACGATTTAAATAACCTTCCCAGTACGTAAACACATTTCTTCGCCGTAAATACATATCCACAATTTTAAACGAAATTTTCTTCTGTCAAACACTGAACACAAATATCATCCATCTTCTAATAAAAAATACAGAGGTAGGTATTAGAACAACATTGAAACTCAATAAACTCTTCTCGGCTATTAGAAGTCTTCGTAACAGCGCATCCAAATTTTTATGAAGATATTTCAGTTTACCGGCAAAACCGGGAATGAATTTTTGTCAAAAATAAATTTTAAAACACTAACAATAAAACGTTGACTTTGTTGTTGGGACGGCTTTTGTATTCTTTGTACTTTCAATAACAATATTCTACTTCTGTAATAATAACTAATAAATAATGTATGTGTAAAGCAAAACATATTACGAAGAATAATTAAGTATAAATAAATGTATTGCATTTCTAACTATTTTAATTCTTC
>ML218732.1:15122-26650 GCA_004785975.1 Popillia japonica
CCCCCCCCCCCCCCCCTCCCAGCGTCGCACTTTTATACTATTGAGTTTTCTATCTCCTCGTGTATGTTATCTCTGCTATAGATAAACTAAATATACATACATGTAACCTAACATATTTTTTTGCAGTGAATTCGTGCAAAGAAAAATGGAGAAATATAAGATCTTCATTTCTAAGATCTTTGAAGACTCCTCCCAGTGGTTCAAAGGCAAAAAAACCCTATTATTTAAGGGAATATTTGCATTTTATATTGTCTTACATAAAACCGCAAGGCCAAACTAGTGGTAATATTCCTGAAACACAAACAAGTACAATATCCGGAGACTCCCAAGCCAGTACAGAAGAGGAATCACAACATGAAAGTGAAGGGGTGGCAAGCATTCAGGAATCAGCTATAGAAGAAGTAAGGTCCAAATCTGAACCTTACACTGCAGCTTCAAGTAATTTAACTCGGTCTGAACCATCTACTCCATATGGCCGCCGACGGAAGCGAGCAATCCCAGAAGTTTATTGTTTATTGATTATTGAAAGACTAAGACCAGCAGGCAAGCTGCCCAGACTGTGCCTGAAAACAGACACGGTTCTCAAACTGTAGATAATCCTATGCAACATTTTTTTATGAGTGTATTACCCGAATTCGACACAATGACACAGGATGAAATAAGAGCATTTAAAATTAGAGTATTGGTATTAATTGATGACATTAAATCAAAACGTTCTGTGCGTGCTCCAGATTCTGCCTTTTCTATTGTCTCATGCCCTACACCATTGGACAGTATATCATCAAACTCATCAGCAACACCCTCCACATTTTATCAGATATCCCATGAATTTACGCACAATTACGACACTGAAACACCATCACCACATTCACAAGAAGTTAACACGATTGAAAATTTAGCGAATAATAATGATATATCAGAACCCACTGTTAATATTCACTCATACATGCATGACTTTAATACAAATTAAAATGAATTACCCAACTACGAATCTTATTTATTTACCTCAACGTTATTAGAATCCTTTCGTCAGCACTAATACATTCCCTCATGTTTGTATTTTGCCTACTAATAGCCGGTGTGAGAAGTTCGACAAGTTCTTGAAATGTCCTTTTTGTCATTCTATACATGGACTGAAATCTTTCATCGTTTAGAATCAGTTCTTGTGCTGTTACAAATAACCTACAGTTTATGTTTCGTTCTATGTATGGATGCCTCCAAAATCGTTTCCTTCTTCTGCGTAATCTTAAATACATATAAAAAGCAATATCTTCTTCTTCGCTGGACGACATCTTCAGGTAAACTCACTCTCTCTAACAATGTGTGTGAATTGAAATACAGAAAACATACCGACCCGTTAGGAAGTCAAGTGTGGTACAGCATCGGTACAACACATGCTACACCGCTACCGTACCGATGTTGTACCGACCCGTCAGGAAGCGGCCTTACAAATACGCAATCCATACGCTGTACTCGTAAATATACGTTCATGGATTTCACAAATTAATGCTGTGATCGTAAATATACGTACGAGGGTTTGATGTTTGTATTCGCTACGCTTACTAACTTAGTTTTCCGTTGATATATGATATATATTAGTTGTGTTAGCGCAGCACGTGTTATTTAGGTCGATATGTCCTAACCTCTAAAATGAACACTTACGTTGGTTTAACGGACTCTGAAGCCGAATACCTCAGCGAACTCATGACTACAGTGGAATCCGATGGGTCAGAATGTGACGAGGAATTAGAAGATATAGATTATGATACCTCTGATAGTGAGTACGAAGACGGAGTGCCTGGATCATCAAAACGACGAAAAGCGAAGGACTCCAATATTCCGCACTTTTCTTGGAGGAGTGACAACGAATTTGTTCCACAATATCATGCCTATGACAGTACAAATCCTGGATTTCGCCTCCTCTCTGATTTAGAAGATGAAAATAATTTTCTACAGTACTTTCAATGTTATTTCACCGAAGAGTTAGTACAAGAGATAGCTACTGAAACGAACAGATATTTTGAATTTGTTACACAAAATACAAATAAATCGAAATATTCAAGGTTAAATCATTGGCGTGGGACCAATACGGAAGAAATTTTTCTATTTCTTGGCATGACAATGCTCATTGCTAAAAACAAGAAACTGAAGATAAGTGAGTGCTGGTCTCGAGGCTGTCTTCTACAAACTCCAATATTTCAGAAGGTGATGAGTCGAGACAGGTATTTACTTTTGTTACGTTTACTCCATTTTTGCAATAATGAAGAACAAAAGCCCGGTGATAGATTGTTCAAATTGGAAACAGTGATATCATTGAAAACAAAATTTCGAGTTTTATGCCGTTTGAAAATCTATGCATCGACAAATCATTATTGATGTACAAAGGCCGCCTCTCGTTCAAACAGTATATTAGAAGCAAGCGACATAGATTCGGTGTAAAATTTTTTGTACTCACGGATGTTGAAACAGATTATGTACTAGACTTCATAATATATACGGGAGCAACCACTGACTTGGACGAAGGTGATAAAAGTTTAGGCATTTCTGGGGGTCGTTTATACTCTGATGAAACCTTACTTAGAAAAAGGTCACAATCTATTCACAGATAACTGGTACACGAGCCCAACTTTGGCAAAGTATCTTCACGAACATAAAACTAATTTGTGCGGTACTGTCCGCAACAATCGAAAAGGTATGCCAAAGTTAGAAAAAAAGTTGAAACAAGGTGAAGTCATCACTCAACATACAGATAAGATTATGGCTCTGAAATGGCGTGATAGACGTGACGTATACATGCTTACTACTCTACATACAAACAAAATTGTAGATACAGGGAAAAAGAATCGACAAGGAGAAGCAATCAAAAAACCGGAGTGTGTAAAGTGTTACAATCAGAACATGGGCTCTGTTGACAAAATCGACATGTTGCTGAGCTCAGTAGAGTGCATAAGAAAGACTATAAAATGGTATAAGAAAATATTTTTTCATTTGCTCGATTTGGCAGTTACAAATTCCTATGCCATGTATAATGTAAAGACTGGCAATCGTATATCTTTGGCAGATTTCCAACTTGAACTTATTAGACAAATTATAGAAAAAATTTTTAAAGATGAAAGACCAAGAAAACCTGGAAGACCTTCTGGAGATGTTCCAATTCGCCTAGTTGGTCGTCATTTTCCAAAACTAATTCCAGCTGTTCCAGGAGGAAAACAGAATTCTCAAAGAATCTGCCATGTCTGCAAACACACGGAATTGGGGCCCAAACGAAGAAAGGATACGAGGTACATGTGTGAAGAATGTGACATAGCTCTGTGTCTAATTCCATGTTTTGAAAAATACCATACGATAAAAAAGTTTTAGGCATTTCGATCTACTTTTATAACAAATAATTATTATCTTTTGGTTTTGTTATACATATATTGTTTAGTTATTTTTTATAATAAACCGTTTATTTTGGATTTATATATTATTATCATGATTTTCATTTGAGTGTATATACTTTTTTCCTATCCTTGTGTTTAAAGAATAAACTGCACCCGTAAATATACGTACGAGAAATTTTCTGATATAATGCTGCAAACGTAAATATACGCGCGACCGAAGGAATGTATGCGTTACACGTGTATATACGTTTTAGCACTTTCTTAATTCAGCATAGCAGAGATGTATATCTACATTTAATTCAGCAGCGAAAAGGTTAAGTGTCAAGAATTTATTGGTAATATGCCTTCAACTAAAAAAATGATATTTTTAGATCCCGATGTTGCATTTAATTTTGATAATCGTGCTAAATATACCGATGTGCCGATGGCGCCGTTCGGCGGCGTATGTAAGATCTGCTTTCAAGCTTAAGTATTTCACTGGCTGTCTGAGTGAGTGTTTGATTCTGTGTCGGCGCACCAGGCAAGGTATGTACATGTAATTTTATGTATTGGTTTCGAAATACAAGTATTTGTTTTATTCTATAGTTGTTGAGACATGGATTATAAAGCAGGACCTTCAGGTGGTGCTAAACGTAGACGTCATCCACCATCTTATTACAAAGAATTAACAAAGGATGAACAGTTAGAGGCGTTTCTGTATTCAGATGGTAGCAGTGACTTATACAAACCTACCGAGTCTGAAAGTAACTACAGTTCGGGTGAAGACGGCGAGGCTTCGGATATAAACGCGCAAAGCTTTACTGTGACACCCGTTAACGCGCAAAATCCAAAAAATGTGGAGCAGTGCACTGCTAATAACTCTGTAATATGGGGCGATGTTCCTACCGAAATGAAACAGTTTCCGGTTTTGGGAAAACGAGAGTTGTTATTACCCGTCCCACCGGATGCAAAACCTATTATTTTTTAAATATGATAGCAAATAATGGTTTTTACGGTAAAGTGATCTACATGCACAACATGATGAGTATGAAATGGATTTGTTATGTTAGTATGTTAAGTATGAAGTTCGATCGTATATTCATGAAGCAGCTTCGCACAGATCTAGTCGCACCACACATACTAGAGCACTTCAGCCGTCCTAATCTACAGTCAAGGGTGCGGCAAAATATACAGCAGATTTTATCACTACCTGTTCAAAAAACAAGTGTTGATTATATAGCAACGAAAAAAATAAACAAAAAATTTGTACATTTTGCCCCTACCAAAAACACCGAATGACAAAGAGCGTATGCGTAAAATGCGACAAAAATATATGTGGCGAGAACAAAGTTGAGCTTCTGCCATCTACTTCTGAATCATAACTTGGTTTTCACTCTCCAAAGCGAAGCATGTTTCAACGGCTATTTTATGTTTTGAATTCTGATTTTATTTATTTTTCAGGTCGGTCATCGTTATTACATTGCGCTGGACTCACAAGGTCAATTGATTTAACTCCAAAAGCTCACAGTCTATACAAACGAGCAAAGCAATTAAATTCAAATTTATCCAAAATCAGAAGTAGACGTTAATGCAGCTGAAAAGCCATTACATGACAGACGCTTCACTAGAAAGGACAAAATCTTGGGCATGATGTATAAACAAAGTGCCAAAACATATAAACTTTTATGGAAACTCTTTTGTTTACCAAATCAACAGACCTTAAGAAATACATTGAAAGGTATTCCCATATCTCCTGGCATAAACGATTTGTTTTACAACCCTGGCCTCATCAGCAGCATCTTTAAAGGAACGTGAAAAGTTCTGCATTCTACTGTTTGAAATTTCTTTTACAACCAGGAATATATTTAAATTCACATAAAAAGATTTTGAGGGATTTGTGGACTATGGCGACAGAAGATCTATTCATATTGCAAACCATGCGCAGGTTTACATGCTCAAAAGTATAGCTTCCTATTGGAAGCAACCGATATCGTTTACATTTTCAAAACGGTCAACCAAAGTTGCTGATGTAGGCAAAACATTAAACAATACCATTCAGAAATGTCAAGAGTGCGGATTTGAGGTAGTTTCTACCAGTGGTCAGGGTAGTATTCTAATAACCAAGCGGCAGCAAAATTACCTTACGAGAGATTCTGTGAAAGAATATGAATATCAGTGTATGAAATATTACTATATTAATAAGAGAAAAATACTCCATTTATATGATACACCACGCCCTCTAAAAGGGATTAGTAAAATATGATTCAGTTTGGAATAAAGACGGTATACAACATATTGCACGTTGGTCAGACATTGAAAAGGCATATACTATTGTAATAGTGTAATAAGTAGGTTAAGTTAGATAAATAAAAACAATAATGCATTTAGGTTAAGGTTTGTAGCAATAGGAATATTCAGCGACTGCATTATTAATTAGGTAACAAATACATCACAGTTATATATATGTAGATATAAGTAATGGGCATTTAGACATATAGAAGACAGAGCAATTATTGTTGTGGTAGCAAGAAGTAACAATAAACGTACATGAATTACTAGTAGTGTAATTTAATGGTGATCAACCTCACCCTCCAGAACAGAACCTGGTCCCCCTCACTGGGGACATCACACTATTGATCGCACAAAAATTAGAAAAATGAAGGTATCATGTGCTTCACAAATTCTAAGTCACACTGTTACTTCTACAATAATCTTATTTGCTCCAACAGGTAATGTTTTTATTAAAATTTTTAGTAATTACAGGTTTGAGGTTGATTTAGCAGGTTCTCTCTTGGGTTTCAGGATTCTCTGCAGCAGACGGAACAAAATTAAGCGTGGAAGCTGCAGCAACAGTTATAAAATTCTTTGATAACTTTTTTTGATATCGTGAATGGTTGTTCACTCCATATGAAAGGCAGTAAAATATTACGAGCAGCTATTAACCAAGATCAAGGTATTAGATCCAATGGGGGACACCGAGGAAGAAGTACAAGAAAGGGACATAAATGGCATCAACAATGATCATAACAATGACGACTATATTCCTAAGGACCAGTTTCATAATGACACTCCTAACGGAGAATTACCTAATTGAGAATTAAAGTTAATTCCGCCATTAACATCCCTTGTGTTTCATAATGGCTCGGAACCAATTTGTTAGCTAATGCTACAATTAAAAAATTAAAGTGACGTTGGCATCCCTGAAATCGCTTTCCCTAACTTTTTTTAAGAGATTTAAGTTACCATCTTGTTGTTTTCATATATTCCCGCCACATAACAATCTTGTGTTCCCGCTATTTTATAGTGTCACGCGTGGATAACCCAACTTTTGTATTCCATAACCTATTGGTATCTTCTATCTTATAACGCAAATCGCTTGATCTGATAAGAACGTGTTTTTCGAAGTGAAGTTATACTTATATAAAATAAAAAAAATGAATCCCGCGAAGAGAGTCCGTTCCTCTAATTTTAATAAAGAAGAGAAATTATTGTTGTTAGAGGAAATATTAAAATATAAGTGTGATTGAGTGCAAAACCACTAATAAACTGAGTTTGGGCGATAAGGTTTGTATTAACACTATTAAATAAAAGTATTAAAACAATAAATAAATACCCTTTTTACAGGAAAATGCTTGGCAGAAAATAGCAGCCTCATTTAATGCCAAAAATTTACACGCTAGGACTGTCGAACAAATAAAGACCAAATATGACAACCTAAAGGCAAAAGCCAGGAAAGAGGTAGCCATGCTGAAACTCAGTCGGACCGGTACAGGTGGAGGTCCTGGTGTAGGGGATTTAGATTGTGTAGTTGAGGCGGCATTAAAAATAATTAATTTTAAAACGGTGGTGGGTCTTCAAAATAAATACGATAATGATGGGGAAAGGGTAAACATGTTGCAGGATATTTAGGATTTTATATAATACTAATGATTATGTTTAATTGTAGAATTGTGTATTTAAAGACGTTGTCGAGGACAACCAGATAATATTTTCAATAGTTGACGAGGCACGATATTTAATACTTATTTTTTATTTTCTTGCTGAGAAGTTTTTTGTAGGTACGGTTTGACAGAAGCGTACATGCTCAAGATGTCCAGGTTGATTTGGTGGAGCCCGTTTCACAGAGTATAGAAAACGTAAGACATACCTGTTAAGCTTTACATGAATTGATTAATATGTATTTTCCATCCAGTTACCTGTTGTGGAAGACCTGTGGATAGGAATATGATTGAAGTGCCTAGTACAAGCGACACAGTTGCAGAGGTATACAACATTCCTTCTATTCTATTTTGTACCAACAGCATATAATTTTTAATGAGAGTTTGTAATAATCTCCTAATTTTTGCAGGTTTTGATAGATTCAGAACCTGCTGTGTCTTGGAGCAAGTATACACCAACAAAATTAAAATAAAAAATCCACAATAGGTTAAGAACTAAGGTGCACAATCCTACAGCCTCAGCTAAGGAAGCGTATTACAAAAGAAAATTAGAAATAATTGAAAAAAGTGTTCAGCAGGAGTGTATAGATCATGATAGTAAGAATGCAAGAGATGCAGAGGAGCACTCTAAGAAAATGTTGCTGCTAGATTTGGAAATACAACTTAAACAAAAGCAGTTGCTGAAAGAATCTAGCTAGACAATTTCTTAAATCTGTTCTTTTTTATTTATTTATTGCCAAACAGTATAATATACCAATTACAAGGTAAAAGATAAACTAAACATAATTCAAAGGTTGCGCGGTGGTTTTTCAATTATTTGTATATTTCTTTTGATAATATTTAGCTTTTTCATTATAGATTATAGTAATATGATAAGTAGTAATTTTAGTATTTTTGATAGTATTAGCTTTATGGTGTTAATGTGGTAATATGTAACATTATTTCTATTCCGATTGTTGTAATAACAGTACTTTTATATACGTTATTTCTTGTATTTCGAATATTACAACGCAATGACTTAAATTATTTGATTTTTATTCTTTCTGAATTGCCAGTATTCTTGAGTACGCTATTTAAAATAAGTTTAATTAACTCTGTTGCTATATTTTTGCGATATTACTTGATTTACGCACATGTTCAATCAATGCAAAATGTAATCTATTTTGTAAAAAAACTTATATAAATATATTTTTTGGATAAATTATGACAAACAGAATAAATTGATTGTTAAATTCGAATGTTTTATTTGACCTAATAAGTAGGGGAAATGTGGGTAAAGTGGCCACCCGGGGAAAAGTGGCCATTGCCGATTTTGGTATCAACCGAGTGCTCCAACTGTGAACCAATAGCATAACTAGATCGGCCGTTTGAAGACACAAACGGTGGGGTGTTCTGTTTTACCATTGTGCATAACTGACAAATGCTAAACGTTTATTGTAGTTCCAGACAAGTATCATCTATGGTGATAGCTTTTGGCTACTTAAAAAAAACGGTTTAATTACATAATAATTTTAAAACTTTTTGTGGAATTAGTGGCCTATAGTGTAAGGTATGTATACATGTCGTTTGTTTCCTGAATGCTGCAACAGTAGTTAGATATGATGTTATTTTTCCAAACTTTAACTTTGAGGTAAAGTGGCCACTCGGAGGACCACTTGGACGAATGCTTAAGTAGAAATCATTATCCTCCTCATAGAATTTACAACGTCGACGAGACTGGGCTAACCACAGTCGTCAGAATGGGGAGCATTATCAACTGTCGTGGTTTGCATGTCTGCTGGAGGATCGTACGTTCCCCCTATGATAATTTTTCCCAGAGTTCGAATGAAAGAAGAATTGATGGACGGAGCTCCACCTGGAACTGAATTTGCATGTCACCCTTCTGGCTGGATGCAGCTACATATCTTCACAAACTGGTTTGAGCACTTTGTCAGACATGCTAAGCCATCTGCAGAAGATCCATGTCTATTAATACTTGATGGACATATGACCAAGACAAGGAATTTAGATTTCATCAATTCAGCGAGAGATAAATCAGTCACCGTGCTTTGCCTGCCCCCTCATTGTAGCCACAAGCTACAGCCCCTAAACGTTTCATTCATGGCACCGCTAAATAATTTTTATATCAAGGAAGTCGAGTTATTTCTGAAAAATAACCCCCGCAGGACAGTGTCACAATTCCAAATCGCAAAATTATTTGGTGCAGCTTATCTCAGAGCTGCGCTGCCAAGCACAGCCATAAATGGTTTTAGACATTGTGGCATTAGCCCGTACAATCCAAATATATTTTCCGATGCAGATTTTGTGGCCGCGGAAGTAACAGATGTAGAGCTTAAGGAAACTGATGGTAATTTTGATTCGAACACACCAGAGCAATCAGAGAATGAAACTCCAGAAAAAGACGACACACCAAAGTTGCCTGCTAAATTTGATAGTCAACTCGACACTTCATATTATCAACCCAGCACTCCAGAGTGTCAACCCAGCACCTCATTTCATCAACTCCGCATTCCAGATTGTCAACCTTGCACTTCAGGGCTGCTGGTCAGTCCAAGGGAAATCATTCCTATGCCAAAAATAAAAATTGCACAAAAACGTGGTAATAGGGCAAAAGGATCAACTGCTATTTTGACCGACAGCTCGTTCAAAGGGGATTTGGAAGCGCAGAGAGAAACGCCAAAAAGACCTGTTAAAAGAAATTTTGTAAGCAAAGAAAATATAAGTAAGCGTGCCAACAAAAAGAAGAAACCAGTGGTGGTCGTCGAGACTGATTCTAGTGACGAAAACGAGGACGACGCAGAGTGTCTCTACTGTAATAGCATGTTCTCTCAATCGAAGAAGGGAGAAGGGTGGGTATTATGCCCAGTGTGTAAGCGCTGGGCTCATGAGGGGTGTGCAGGTTGCGGAAACGATGATGAAGGCCACATTTGTGATGTTTGTAAGCCATAAATTACTTATACTGCGGCTATTATTTCTATTTAATTTTTAAGAATTTGACCTTCGGCGAAACGTTGCAATCTTATTAAGAATATATAGGAAAAATAAACTCTCAAACTAGACTCAAAACTTAATTTACACTTTTTCAGAATGTCAACACAAAAAAGTTAGGTTAGGTTAGGTGTTTAACGGACAATTAAAGTCTTAATTCCTCGTTTGCGCGCCATTAGCACTAACGGAGACTTAAAAGTTAATTGGGCATTATGAAACTGAAATTTTAAATTTTATCGAGAATTAAAGTTAATTCTCCCGTTAACTCTATTATGAAACCGGCCCTAAATGTGACACAGTTAATCCAGGTGGTGAAATTCGAAAATCCTCAAGGCAACTGAAATCAAAGCTTAGCGACACTTAAGACCACTTCTTGTGAAGATCCTGATTTGTGACGCCAGAAGAATGACCCAAAATTGACTTTTTCCTAAGAAAATCTATTCTCGTTGAAGAGGCGTTGTCAGGCCCCGATGGTACATTGTGGAGAGCTGCTATGACAAACGTGTTGGAGAGCTTTGTGTGTGAGTGAAGTGTAAGTGGGTTTTTTAAAAAATAGTTAATAGTGAGGGTGAAGTAATTCATCCTGCTCGTTTAGTGGCTAAGTGTTGTTCACAGAAGGCAGAGATAGACTATGATGAGACTTCTGTACCAGTGATAAGATATGTAGTCTAGCTTAAGCCTATTATTTGCTTTATTTATAAAAATGAATTTGTCTATAAATCACTTAAACGTTAAGACTGCATTCCTGAATGCCTTCTTAACAGAAACAGTGTAGATGCAAATTCGTGAAGGGTATTGCAATAATTAAGGAAATAATAAATGTTTAGGACTTAGAATGATCGAGTAAACTCGGTCTTTTTAGAGCTAGGATACAATAGATCCAAATTTGAATCTTGCATTTACGTGAAAAGAAATCTTGATTCAATCACTATTGCTACAATTTACGTTAACGACTTTTCTATCTTTTGAAACGGCGATGTTGAGATAAATTTGTTAAAAAGGGAACCAAGTGCAAGATTGAAATTGAAGGATTTAGGCCGGATTAAGAAATGTCTAGCGATGAAAATTCAGTATAACCAAGAAAAAGGTGTTTTGAGTGCGAGTCAAGAAAATTACATTGCTCATTGGTTAAAAAGGTTCAAAATGTATGATGCGAAACCGGTCAAAACTCCTTTGAAACCCGGTTTATTGAGAACTGAAAAAGCTGATGATAATGTTATGTAAAAATATCCTTACTAAC
>ML218733.1:7912-33867 GCA_004785975.1 Popillia japonica
ACGAATACAGATATCTGGAACTTTCATTTTTTTCATTGTCAGCGTACCTGACCTCATCGAGAAAAATAGTCGGTTGTTTTTTTTTATTTTTAGAACTGGGAGCACAACAAAAATATCTGCGATAGAAAATATGCTTTTTCTCTCTTTCTACTCTACATATATATATGACGTAATTTTTTTGAATTTTTAAATAATCTGTAAATTAAACTATTTTATCATAAAATACATTCTAGATCAAAGAAAATAACAAATTCGTTTGGAATTTATAGAAAATCCGATTTTATACCGACCAGGAAATTCGTTCAAAACTTACGGGCAACTCTATTCAATGTTGACCGGCAATACCCTCGAGCGGCCGGTCATTCCGGTGCGACTATGTCCGAACTACTTTAACGGCGACTACCCCGTTATTTCTAAATTTTAAGATAGGTGCGGTGTTTGAGTTTTCATCTGATAATTGCTGTGAGAAATTAAAATTTTTATGAATCCTGCTTGCAATTTTACAATAAACAGAAAAAATATGCAAACATTTTGGATTTGATTATTGCTGACAAATAATTTAAAGTTAATCTGAGGCGAAATTAGTGCCTTTTTCTTTAGTAAAATCTGAGTAAATGTATTGAATAAAATTAGTTTTGAACGATTACTCAATTAAGTTTTGGTGGCTGGTATGTTTGAAATCTTTTACAGATTCATATAAATAAATTTGTCTTTCTATGAAAATTAAAATATTTATTTAAACTCGATAGTATATTCACTGTATTAATTTTTATTTATTGTATTTATCACTTACGTGTCACATTTGTCTCATTATTGTTACGCTAATCTTGATTGAACACTCACACCTTGTTGTAAATTATTGTGCACATTACCTTGTTTACATATCTCTATTGATTAAATTAAATGATTGAAACATATTATTTTGTTTTTTTTTTCTTATTATTTTATCCTTTTCGTCCTTTACTTCTTCGATATTTTCGACGTTTCGAATAATCACTTTCACTTCACTTTAGATGCATAAATACCGGCACTTTTCTTACGATCCCGAGCTCTTAGGTAGTAACCAAGAAAGTGTTAAATGTGTAATTTTAAAAAAAATCGAAAAAAATCGATAATACGAAAAAAAAATGTCGAAAAATTTTCGAAATTCTTACCTTATTGTTGTTCTTAAAGTTAAAAAAGGCGCACACACTTATAATAGGAATCAACACACTTAGGGGACATGGTAGTGAATGTTCTTCTTGTACCACACTATCAGCCCTTATCGCAGAGTGGGGGTGGACGCATGAGCAACGCCGCGGCGCCAAGGATGCCGACTAGTGGCGGCCCGGAATCCTACGGCAACTACGTGAACTACGGCCGTCAAGCAAGCGAGAGAGATAGAGAAATTGGTCCGTGAAAAATTCCAACGCCAGCTCCGATCGCGCTTTTTCGAGTATGTGGGAAAACTCGGTGCGCTATACCGTACAGAGCTTGCTTCGATGCCCTGGACCTTTCTGCGGGTTTCCACATACACACATACACGCGCACGTGTTGCCGCGGCGTTGTACGTGCATGTATTTGCGAATTTGACGCAGTTGAGGTAGAAATATATCGAATAAGAGCAGGGGTGTAGGTGATGTTGGAAAAATGTAGCTAGAAATATTTACTGTAATTACGTATATTATGCGCTGGAAATCCCTATTATGTTCATGTATGTATTTGTTTTATATGTAGAAGAGGATATAAGCAAAATGCTGAACGGAGTTTTTTTCGCGGTAGCTTTAATAGATTTACGTTCGTTGGAGTTATTTCGTTGTAAAATCAATTTTAGAAACAGAAGAATGAATTGGAAGTTGAAAATTTCTTTGCGGTGTTTCTCATATTTTGTTTTTGTGTTTTTCATATTTCTGTTTTTTATTGTTACATCTATGAAGCAATGGTTCCTAGATCTGCGGCAACAGTCAAACAATACAACCTTTTTATTTGGATATTTCTAGAAGCCAATAGTTAAACTTTGATAACGTCTTCATAAAAGAATGTAAATAACATTCAATTGTTTCTCTTTTGTGAATTCAGCTTCCATTAAATCTTATAGTCGTTGCGGCATAATTTGAAAGAATTTCTGAAATCTTTGAAATATTCGGCTGCTAAGGTAGTAACCCATCTTCTTGAAGTGATATCTCAAAACCATGACCAATGAGTAAAGTTTGGAGGCCGAGACAGTAATAAACTTTTTTTATTGGTTTACTTTTGGAATGCTAGTACGACGTTGTTTCATTAGCCTCCTACTATTAAAAATGAATGTAGGGTTGGGGTTACTTCAGAACTTTAACAACAAGTTGTATCTTTCTTTACAAAACTGTTGGCAAGCTTGGCATCATCACACCTCACAGTGAGTGCTGACTGTGAGCAGAAGAATCTCAATTAGCTTTCATTCCAAGTTTCCCAGAACATTTACTACCTTTTGTTGTCACTTCAAACAGTCGTCGAAGAATTGTACAATATCACGTATTCCTGCAAACCTTGTTTCGTCATCTTTCAATTTTATCAACTCTGCTATAGTTCCCCTTCAATTTGGTGACGGCGCTCTAAATCTTCTAATTTTAAATTGTGTATGGTTCCGGTGTGATGATACTCGTCATGATTTTGATCGTTATCTCTAAGTGTAAGGGAATCAGTGCTAAAAATACCAAGGTGCATTTCACGAAAAATTGAGGTAAAGTTGTTTGTGCTAGTAATCACTTATCCGTTTTTCCCATTTATAATATAATAATCACATGCACATATCAATCCACATACAGAGTACCTACGTATAAAACATTGCACCAAATGGAGTTATGTAAAAATGGTTTGAGATTTGGATTTAAAATTTGGTTGGATTAAATCTTAGATATTCAAGTTTAGATATGTGTTTTATTTCTTTTAAGAGACTGGTATTTATCTGAGATAGCCATTTTGAATTTTTTTAAATGGCAACCTATGGTAAAGGAATACAGCTAGTTTTACTGCCCATAACACCGAGTCTCTTCAACTCCCTCCATAAGGATTTAGGGCGAAAATGCTCAGCAGCGTATCGAAAGTATGCCTTTTTCATTTCTAACACTCAGAGTCGTAAGATTCCGTAACTCTTTATAATAATTCCAACGAGCCAATCGTTTAGTTCTTTTATAAGTTTGTTTAGCTTTGTTTCTCAACGACATAAGCAATTTAATATTGTCAGTTAACCAAGGAGCATGTTCTCGCGTGATTTTAACAGTTTTCAGGGGAGCATGTTTATCAAACAGTAGCAAAGTATTACGGTTCAAGAAATGAAGCTTAGAGTCAATATTAGACAGGTGAAAAATGTTTGAAAAGGAATTCTTTTTAAATCGTCCTGTAGTTCCGCATAGTTGAGATTACGAAAATCACCTATAACTTTAAAAGTAGGACGATGCCCAGGTCTCCGCAAATCAAAATTACAGAACACCAGATCATGATCGGAACCAGGAAAATCTTCCACCCGAACCACATTAGTAACTAAATGATTTGAGAGCAACAATACATCAATTAAGGAGCTCGAGTTCTCGGTGATTCTCGTTGGCTCATCGATAAAGTGGTTTCGTTTTTATTTTCAGGAATAAAAGAACAACAACAAATAAACAAATAAAATCAAAAATTAAAACAAATACGTACATCAAGTGAATAAACTTCTGTAAAGAAATAAATGAAATAATTGAAAATCAAGTTACTTACTTGGTTTCTATGGAATCAAATCTTTTTACACTATCTGTCGAGATTTATAGGAGATTTATACGTAATACTATGAAATGAATTTGTCCGAGATTGAGCGCATTGAACTATTACAAATTGTTGGATTCGGTGATCGAATGAGGATTTATTCAGAAGCTTGTTATCTATTTAGCGATAGTCACCCAAACAGACCTCCAATCAGCAGATCTACAGTATCACGTGAAGTACTTAGAACTAGTACAAAAACCAAATTCTACCAAAAATAAAATCCAATAAATCTACAATCTTTGCACCCAGATGCCTGGTATCAACAAGATGGTGCTCCATCGCATTTCGGTCAACAACTTTGTTTATTCTTAGACCACAATTTCCCGGCGCAATAGATGACATGAAGAGGTCGGATTGAATAGCCCCTAGATCTCCAGATATGACGCCCATGGAGTATGCGGACATGTGAAAGGTGTTCTGTATCGCAATAGGGTAACAATGTTAGATGAACTACAAGATTGCATTAGAATTGCGGTCCCAAACATTCCTGTAGCATACCTGCAGAATGCACTGGATAGATAGTCTTAGACATGTACTATTCTTTAATCAAGTAACTCGAGTTTCAAGTATTTCATTTATTTCTTTATGGGAGTTTATGCACTTAATGTATTTGTTTTTGCTTTTGATTTTATTTGTTATTATAAGTTGCTATTTAAAAAAATTCAAGATGGCTGGAGATACACCAGTCTCTTAAAACAAATGAAACACATCAAAACTTGGATATTTATCTATAATTTAATCCCACCAAATTTCAAATTCAAATGTCAAACCGTTTCTACATAACCCCATTTGGTGCAATACTTTATACGCACCCTGTATACATAAGCATGTATTTAGAAACTATCTGCACATGTAGTCTGGAAAGTCAGTCTTTAGTATAGTATTTTAATTATCAATCATTTACTTAATTTAATGATAAAATGAGAAACCAGTTCTTCTCACATATATATTTATTAATATCTCTACATGTTGTGGCCCTAGGCCATCTTCAGGAGATTCTGGAAGATACCTTAATGCTAATGATGTCGTGTACTAGCATTAAGGTATTTCGTAGAATCTCCTGAAAATGGCCTAGGGCGGAAACATGTAGAGATATTAATAAATATATATGTGAGAAGAACTCTGGTTTCTCATTTTATCATTAACTCCACTACTCACATCTGGTCGACAATGATTCAATTTACTTAATTATTTCAGAATTTTTAAGGATAATTAAATTCCTGAATTTCTTAAACGTACTTTTGCATTAGTAAATTCAAATTGGATGAATGACTGCCTATTCATACCAAGATTCAGTCATTTTACTCTTTTTCTATTAACCATAGATTTCATATTGTGTACAGATTGTCGAAATGGCTAGAGAAGTGGATCTACTATTCTACGTTGACTGCCAAGTAGTGTTAATAACTAGCGGTCACTGATGGTAGCAGTATGCGACCCATCTAAAACTTCTTATTACGCCCAATGGATTCTTGCCTTTAACGCAACCAACAAGTTCTAATAACTATTTATTAGGTAGCTTAGTATATGGCAACAGTATTTATACAAGTATTACCAGCTGTTAATTTGTTGATGAACTTGATTTCAAAATGGTAATATTTTTAACACTCTGACTGCCACGTCAGTCGTTTTCGTGTGACACCACAGTCCGTAGTAGGGCCAAGTCAATTTCATTGGACGAGACCTATCAAGCCACTGACTATATTGAAAGTGATATGTAACTAAATATGTAAGTAAATTGCCGCTATTGCTTTTGGAACTTTGTACTTTATTTTTTTATTAATTTATTTGGGAGTTGGCGTTTGAAAAAACCGCTTACTTCTCAGAAACTCCAAGAAGAAATGGATAATTTATCGAATATTACAGAGAAAGGTGACATCCGACTTGGATCTCAATTTCAATTCTGATGATAGCGAGTTTGGCGAAGAATTCGATTCTTCATCGGACAAGGTGGAGAAGAAGATATATCAAGTATCTCTTATAATCACCTCTTTTTTTTGGAGTGAATGTTCTGGGAATCAACAGAAATTTCCTTTTTCAAACCTAGTTTGTTTCATTGAGCGCCAACATTATTTTCGGGTGTATGCATTCAACCGCCCAAATTCCATTTGGAATGAGAAATTCAATGTAGTGTCAGTCTTAAATGTCGTACACGGCTTTGAATGAAAGTAGTGCTGTCAGTCGTATATGACTGACAAAACAAAATTGTGCAAACCAACTGTCACACAAACGACTGACAACGCAAAACAAAACAATCACAAATTAGTAGGCCGGCAGTCAGTACTTTTTTGAGAAAAGAACATTCTCTCGCTTTTCTGCGAAGAGATTTATGTTCATTAGAGTTGACTAATATAGAAAAGTTTAGTTATTGCATGTCTGTCTATAAGTGTTAAGCGTAAGAAAATGCCTGAAGTTCGAAGACGTCACAATTATCACCGTATTAGTGACTTTGACAGAAATAGAAATGTTGTTGTCCATCGAGGTGTTGGTTGGTCCTATCGCGAAATTGGCCGTTGTGTTAGTTGTACTGCAATGACGGTAATACATATGTGTCGTGTGTGGCCAGAAGCACAAAGCATCAAGACAGGTCCTTCAGAAACCCAGCTCTAATCTAGAGACTATTTTTGCTAGAACGCGTCAATTCGCTTACCAATTGTTTGGAGAAGAAGATATCGATATCGCCGCGTTCGAGCCTTTGGGCTTTTTCATAGCGTCCACGATTAGTGCTTCCTTTGACTGCGGATCACTGTAGTCAACGCTTGAACTGGTGTAGAGAGCGGCGCATTGGAAAGCAGATCACCACTTATGCTTATTCGAGGCAGTATGATAGCTGGGCGTTATGTTGATGATGTCCTACAAACCACTTTACTATCTTGTCTGGATGGCCGCCCATACGTCCTTTTTCAGCAAGACAATGCAGGTCCCCATATTGCTCATCGAACTGTAGACTTTCTCCAAGACGCAGACGTTATGTTTTGCCGTGGCCATCCCGTTCCCAGGATTTAGACCCCATCGAACATGTGTAGAATATGCGGAAGAGACTGTCCACTTTGCACCATCTTCCACAAACATTGAAAACTGCTTATTACAATTTTTTACTTTACCTCTATGTTATCCGCTGGCAAATTTTCAATATATGTGACGAAATATTGTGCATTTGACAGGTTTGTTTAGTGTGGCGACTGGATTTTCAAGAATTATTGACTATTATAATTACACGATCGAAGAATTACTTGGAATTGTCAAAATAGTGTAAAAAGTGATTTAAAATGAATTCTTCTTAAATCTTTTCTTACACTGTTAGAGAAATTCAGATGCAAAAGTAAAAATTTATGAACACAACCAAAAATATATTAAATTGGCATTAATACAGCCCAAGCTTACAGCGATAACTAACCTCGGAACCTTGGCGAACCTTATTGAACACATTTTCTAATTTTACCAAAGCGATAATTACAAAAATATTGGCAATTGATCTAATTTATTCGACCAACATTCAATATTCTAGAAATGGTAATTTCCCCCAATCTAAATAAATGTAATTAAGCTAACCAAACGAAGACACAGGCACTGTTCCGGCTATGGTCAGTCTAAGTAAATTTATAGGTTGGCTTGAGCATCTTGCCAGATGTCCTTATTTTATTGCGACGCTTTATTCTACGCCCAGTATAATTGATTTTATTACGCCAGAGAGGAGGCGTAATTGAATGAGTTTTCGAGAAGGGAGATAATGCAAGCTAAAAAGTAGCTGATTACGTATACTTTTTTGTATAAATAGCAGCATAAGGAAGCAAATTTGTATAATTAGTAAGTATGTATGCATATAGAAGGGAACTGGGTGTCTAGACTGTATATTGTCTCTCAATTAAACATGAACGTAATGCTTTTCTTGGATATCCGAACATAAACAAGCATGTACCAGGGAGAGGTAATTGAGGATTTGAGCCTTTTGTGGAAAATGAGATCATATTAGAGAAGAAAGTAGCAAAGAAAGCATTGCAATTGAATCAGTGCATAAATACGAAAGCTAATTATAGGACACTAAAAACCAATAAAGCGGCGTCGAAAAGTGCTGCATGGTTGTCCATACAATATTTTCAGGGTCAGGTCCTTATATCATTCTCTTAACACCGAGGTCTATGTCCTATTGTATTATTCCGTGCTTAGTAAATTTCTTTATATAAACAGGTTGGTCTCCTTAATAAGTTTAATAGCCCTTGTGGTAAATCTCTTTCCGATAGACCTGTTAGTAGGTTAGTTGATTCCAGAAATGATAATCTCCTTTGTGGCAAAGTAGCGCATTCAAATACAAAGTGGTCGACTGTGTCCTCCTGCTCCTCATTGCACAAGTAGGTTCATCTTTAGAGATGCCAATTCTATGCAAATACTCTTTTAGACAGCCGTGTCCTGTTAGCAGATTTGTCACTGTTCTACCCTGCCCTTCAACGTTGTTCCAGTGTGGCTGGGGTGTTTTTGTAATCCACTGGGCCACTGCACCACATATTGCAGTCTTAGTTATTGCCAGATCCGGTTGTGTTTCACTGAATATTGGTGCACAGCCTTTTCTTGCCAGCTTATTTGCTAATTCGTTGTCTGATATGCCCTTATGCCCCAACACCTACACCAAAGTCATTTGGTCCAATGTTCATAGGTTTTTCAGGCAATCCCAATCTAGTTTTGAGGTTATCTGATAGATGCTAATGTTTTTAGAGGCGCCTGACTATCCGATAGTATATGAATCCACTGAACCTTCGGTTGTTTCTCTATTGCTAGTATTTCCGTTTGATACACAGTAATATATTGCCCTGGGTGCAGATTCTAGGTTTCTGCTTTATTCTCCACTAATCCCAATCTAGCACAACTTTGAAAGGTTTGTCGAAGGAATGCTTGGGAGTCACTGTGTGACAGCCTACGTCAAAACTGGGATTGGTGGGTACTCTACTAAGAGCGGAGCCAAACTGATATACAGACGGCTCCAAAAGGGAATATGACGTAGTAGCATACAAAACAAAGCCTAGGAAGGCCCTTTCAATAAGCTTCAGCAAAGCCACAACGGTCAGTCAAGCTGAGGTAGCAGCAATTCGCCATTTCGTTAAAGAAGTAGAAAAATAGACCGAGCCCGGTAAATCTATCTTCTCAGACAGCAAAGCTACACAAAGCGATTAGTGCAGCAAGTGTTGACTCCAAACTTGTTTGCGATTGCGTAAATGCCTTAACCGAGGTGGGTTCCCAAAGGGAATTAACTTTGGCCTGGGTTCTTAGTCACAAAAGCGTGAAGATGATCTGACCAGACAAGGTTTGTCAAAACAATTTGTCGGGCCTGACCTATCCTTCGGCGCCACCAAAACACACATTAGAAAATCCATCAACGAATGGAAACATAACAAGTCCACGAAATTGTGATAAAGCCAAAGACAGGCAAAAGAGTTCCTGAAAGAATAGAAGCCTGAATTCACTAGAGACCTGCTGGTTAAAGACAAGAAACCGTCAAAATGATAGTATGATAGTAGGTCTGCTGACAGGTCACTGTAGATTAAATAGGCATATATATATAGCATAGGCGCAAAGGAAGATGCTACCTACGGATTCTGGAAGGAGCTGTGCCAATGCGAAGGCCTGGCAAGGAGAAGGTTTCTAATGCTGGGCACAGACAATCCCACAACGCACATCAACACAATTTTATTACCTATCCAAACCAATACTAAAAGAAGAATTGTGGTATTAGATTAATGAAAAATTCGGAAATATGAATATGAATATGTTAATAATGTTCCAAAGCGTAGTACCCATCAGAGGAAGCTGATGGTGAGTGCTTGCTGGTCTACTGGTTCATTACGATTTCATGAAAGATTATAGCAAAAATATTTTCACACCAACTAGTCAAAATGGTGCTAAACCTTAAAGACAAACATCCAATAATTGATCAATCTGCTAAAATTTCAGGAATTGAAGTTGCAACTTCTTCATCATCCTCCATACTCACCAGATCTAGCTCCTACTAACTATCACTTTTTTCACAATTTGGACAACTTGGTAGGAAGAAATTTCAATTGCGGTAAAACTGGTCAGTAATTCAGATATTCTTTGTGGCTTGAGCTACATTAGGAAGCTACATTAAGAAGCCGCTCTCAAACATTAAGCCCCATAAAGAGGGCACTCCAACCCCTAATCTAATCTAATGTAATTTTGGCGGGTTTTATATGTAAAGCATACTTAATAGATTATATAAGAAGGCTTAAGAAAAAATAAGCAGCTAGAGAGCGTTTAAAATGACGTAAATACATATTGAGTTACATATACATACATACTGTAATAATTACCAGTACCTTGACATTGTTTTGTATAAAAAATAAATGGTATTTTACTCGTAGTTTCACGGTAACTAGTATCTCCATACATTTTTAAAGTATATATTGAAAATGTTTTGAATGAATCAATTCTAGTGTCTCGCGTTGACCGTGCAGTAAAAATTGTACAAAAAAAGAATCATCAGCGACCGGTTCGAGCAAAAAAATCCGGAACAAGTATGAAAAACGACAGAATTAATTACTGCCACAAATATCGATTCGCATTTGACGAAAAAAAAAATAATGCAACGTATTACAGACAGCAAATTAAAATTCGCATGCCGCTGTAAAGAGAAATAGCAAAACATTGAACTGAAACGCCGCATATCGATTTTCATCAATAGCCTAGTAGTAGTTGGTAACAACAGGTGTCCCGTGTTCTGTGTAACAAAAAAACAAAAAAATAATAAAAATAAAAAAAGAATCGTCCGGCATTTTTTCGCAGCTCCACTTTTTTTCAATAGCAACATCAATGACACCTATTTAATACATTTTTTGTGGTTTTTTATTGCGAGTTCATTGAGCGATACAAAAATGCGTAATGTGCATGTGTTTGTATACGTTGTTGTGTATCCATATGAATGTGTGTATGTTACAAACTACGAGAGTTAATTTTCCGTGTGTACGTATGTTTTTTTTTGTATTAATTATGTCCAAATATTATTAGTAGGAATATATTCTTTCGATTGATTTTATTTTTATTTCGTCACACAATTTATTGGCGCTCTCTCTCTCTAAAAGCTGTCGATTTTATCGTTTCGTTTTCGTTCGGTGAACGGCCTCAATAATCTGAAATATTGTATACTGTGGTATATAACTGATAATATGTGTAATAATGATTAGTGATTGTGTTAATTTAATAAGTGGGCAAGCTCATATTATCCATAATGTATTGATAATATGATAATGGGGAATAATACAGATTTTGATATATAAATTACGAATGTGAACTTGTGTTTTTAGCGGACCAACACGAAAAATACTTTTGAAAATTTTAATAATCGACTAGTGTTTCCAATGCGACAAAAAGAATATGGTGAGAGTTATGTCTATCTCAAAGAATGTACAGCCCGTTCCACTTAAAACTTCCAGGTCAATTGTGTTTTAGTACATGAAAATAAAGATGGCACTGTGACCAAAAGATTTTTTTGTTGTCTATAAAGGAAGTAATTTCCTCTCTTAGCATGGGAAGATGTTCAGAAAAGAAAATCAATGTATATTTTTGCGTTCATTGAATCTTGGCAAGGAAAAGTGAAGCGGAACTGTTTAGTGATCGAAGGCGTAGTCGGCGATCAAGGACCACAACTCCCGCTGAAGACAGATTCATAATTACAACAGCAAAGTGAGGCTGACGTTTTTCCGCACCAGTTATCACACGCCAGCGTAGAACCAATGCAGCTGTTACTGCTATAAGAAAATATGAGGTGTAGATTTAAGTGGATGCATTGCGATTAAAAAAAAACATTTTGGAAACGTGTTCACAAGCAAAAAGGTTACTATGGCTAAAGGAATATCTAAATTTTGGCTATAGATGAGTGGGAAACCGTATTATGGACGGGCGAATCTAAATTTGAAATCTTCGGATCTAAGCGCTGAAATTTTGTTTGTCTACGAGGAGAATGTCTTTCTGAATGGCGATTAGTACCTACCGTAAAGCATGATAGAGGAAATGTGGTGGAATATTAGAACAGGTAATTTGTTAAAAATATCTGGCGAAAGGAAGAATATTTGAATATGTTGCAAAACAGCACATAACCATAAGGAAGACGCTCTGTCGGCCAACCATTCACGCTCGAGCAGAATAACGATCTCAAAAAAAAACAACCACAGTGTGTGAAGAACCCTTTGGAAGAAACAAGAGCGACAGCAGAAGTTTTGCTAATGATATGTTCTCTTTATAGAGCTGACTTATCACCGATTGGGCTGTTATGGGATGAGTTGAACAGTAAAGCTAAGGCACGACAACCACTGTGAGCATTCTGTGGTTCTCGTACCTTAGCATTTCTTTTTTTTTTGAATACTTGGAAAAAGCTTGGCAACAAATTGACCCCGAAACTGTGGTAGCCAGAGGAAGAGATATCAATTAACAAAAATTATGCACTTGTGCCAGCACTTCTTCCAATCCTTGAAACATTTCTCAAGCAAAATATTTAGGGTAGCCTTTAGCTCTTTTAGCGACACGACTTTAAGGTCATGTATGCTTGTAATGCAACGGCCGTCTAAGGTTCTCTTTATTTTTGGAAATAGGAAAAAGTCAGACCGAGCCATGTCTGGCGAATATGGAGGCTAGGGTACCGTTACAGTATTGTTTTTGGCCAAAAATTCACGAACAATGAAGTATGTACAAGTGCAAAAGCCATGAATTGTTTTTCCAAAAATCCAGGCGTTTTGTCAGATTGCTTCATGTAAAAGGCGTTGAACTTGTAGGTAGTGCCTCTTATTGATCATTGACCTTGTGGCAAAAATTCATGATGCACTATGCCATTAAAATGGAAAAAGACAGTGAGCATAACCTTCACAGTTGGCCGCACTTGTCGAGCCTTTTTCGGTCTTGTCGAGTATCCCTAACCACATATTTCATCACCTGTTATAACACGTTTCAGTAATTCTGTAACATGCTTGACTTCATTTAGAGACTCCAGAGCAACATCCATTCGCCGCTGATTTTGTTCAAAATTCAACAATTTGGGAACAAGTTTTGCTGTCACGCGTTTCATACTCAAAACATTCGAAAAAAATTAATGGCAATGACTGTTTTCCGCTTTAATTGTTTTTGTTTTTTGAACCTACCGCAATTTCTGAGAATTACATGGAGATTTATAAATGTTTTATGATAGTAAATGTCTGTTCGGAAAACGTATCGTAAAACATATAATTGTAGTGTTTCAGATATACAGCAGTGGTCACACGTATTCGCCACCAGCTGAACGATACGTACACTGGAAAGTAAAGATTATATAACATACAGAACACCTAAAACTCGCCATTAACGCAAGCAGATCGAGTAGCAATTGTAGTAAAAATCATGGAATTTCGGTATCCGCTATTGGTGGATTCTTGAAATCATAAAAGCTCATGAAGGATCCACCAAATATTACTATCAGTTACATATTATAGATGTAACCAAAAAAATATTTGCCAAAAGTCTTTTTATATTTCTTATGTACCTTTTGAAATTAGAGCCGTGAAGGGTGGCGAATACATATGACCACACCTGTTTATCTGCAAGATTCTGCGTAAATTGAAATTGTATTTAGTTTTATCTTTATTTGTGTGTAAAACTATATTCTTTAAACAATCTCAACGCAAAGTAAGTAAATGTTCGAGTGAAGCCAATTTTTGTGATAATTGGTAATCTAGCAAATCTCACTAATGTCAAACTATATATTTCCTAAATTATTATGAAAGAACCATACAAAATAAGGATAGAAATTGCTCTTACTTTCTTCCTGAAGATCCCAGTATAGGAATTTAAAAATGAAATAATATACAGGGTGTTCCATTTAAAATAAGAAAGTTTATGGCGACTTCCGGTATAACCGGAAATGGTAAGACCCTCAAAATATTTTAAAATTAAAGAGAATCTTGAATAGTTCGGAATTCCAAAAATTCTAGAGTTCTAAGTTTTTTCTAACCTCGGAAACTTCTAACAAACGCCTACCGTGGAAAACCCTGTATACAGTGAAATCGAATAGTATGGAAGGAAATTCGTATCACAGAAAATTATTTTTAGTTAAAATGCCTGGAGTGCTTACAGTAATTTTTGATTTAATGCTAAATGTTAAATTGTTTACTTTAACGACGTAGCTGTTTGAAATATTTATCCTTCTTTTGATAAAGTATGATAAGATTCTAATAATTCTAACTAATAATATGTTGTTTTAGAAAATTGGTATAACAATTGCAAAGGCTATCTTCTAATTAGTTAGAAGTAGGTTGTGCTATACTAAATCGAATTGGCCAACGCAAAATTGAGAAACAGGGCTCCAAACACAATGATGAAGTAACTCGACAGAAATAGACTGCCACCAATCCATATTAAATCCAAATATACATTACGTTAAATGTCAATAGTTTCAAAAGCTCGGTTCTAAAGCATGATTAATTTAAAAATAAATTTAATTAATTTTGTCTGAGTAAAATTATTTCCATGCCCCCATATTTTCTAAGACATTATCGTTTTTATGGCCTACATCCTCTCATTCAGTTTTTATTCCAGTAATTAGTAGGATTTTAAGAATTATAAGCTTTAGCTTCAATTAATTGCAGTATTTTTATTTTTATCTTTAATCTATTGCGATTTAATTAAGATCAATTTACAAAAACTAATTAAAAAGTGTAGGTATTCCTTTATATATTAACTTAACTACCATAAATATCGTAAAAACTCTTACCCTATTGCACATATCACTTAAATTGGCTTAAACAACTGAATTAAAAAAGAAATTTAAATATCACAGAAACAATATTTGCACAAGAAACTAGGAACGAGCAATGAAACGTCTTATTTTAAACTAAAGCCGTTTTTTTGTTTTCCTAAGAAACTGATCTTAGCTTCACCCCCACTTTTTAACGGATCCTCTTGTAAGGCACCTATAGTTAATTACAAATAGCTTTTGGTAGGGGTAGCTGGACAGATAACACGCATAAGAAACAAGATAGGACGGCGACCGTTGAGATGTTATCCTTGGATGATTTTGACTCGTGCGGGGCCTTATGGTCTGGTGGTTCTATACTGGTATTCGAAAAGTATGTCTTTCTAGGCATAATTTTACATACATACCTATTGCCCCCTTATACTTTAGATACGAATTTATATTTAAAATATTTTATATTTATTAACCATATTATTTTTAAAATTCGATGAAACAAGTTTATTAAAATAGAATTGAGATTAAAACGAAAAAATGCACTTCTAATATTCTTTATTTATTATGTACCACACTTCAGCGTGATTTCTAAAAGATTATTAAAATGTATTATTATAAATTATATTTACATCTTAAACAATATTTGGTCACTGTTATTTATTAACTGCTATGCAATTAAAACATATTTTCGATTAACATACTTACCTCTTAAGTAACCTACGTGTGTCCGCAAATGACATGTGTATATCCGGTATGATATACAAACGTGTGCCCAACGTACGTACGTTCCGGTTTACTGCTCCGGGTATCCGGTTTGTCACGCGACTTGCTCTTTCAAGATGTTACCCTCCTGGTGGTTCTTGCAACGTCTTAAGAAAGTTTCTTATTAGAAATAATAGCTTCGAGCTTTTAGTATATGGTTTCTTTTGGACTGAGTATTGATGACGTGAATTATCATTAAAAAATGATTAAATTAATTTTTATTGTTTGTGTAGCAGTAATGTAAGTAGT
This sequence comes from Popillia japonica, assembly GCA_004785975.1. Taxonomy (NCBI): domain Eukaryota; kingdom Metazoa; phylum Arthropoda; class Insecta; order Coleoptera; family Scarabaeidae; genus Popillia; species Popillia japonica. Next base: position 23,400 of record ML218733.1, read on the forward strand.
GAACATTCTATTATTTTTTTCTTAATTCTTCTTGCTTCTGTGGTATTTTTTTGAATTTATTATTTGAGTTACAGCAAAGTAAAACGTTTGTTGACCGAGCAACCGCAAAATATCAAATGCCTTGGAGACATTTAAAAGTCGGAAAGACAAATGTTAAGAGGATCAATGTCAAAAGAATCAGCGGATCAAACATCAAGAATTTGATATCAATTTCAAACTAAAAGCAAAATGGGGTGCTGACAACATGCATGAGGCTGTAGTCTTGCCGTCTACTTGTTTTTTTTTCACGAGAACCAGATTTCATTGCCTCAAGCTATTGGCAAGTTTTTCCAAGAGGCAAATTTCCACCTACTTTCTTTAAAATACATACATTGAAAAACCTTTTTTTCCTAGAACAGTAAATTCTGTAACGAGGTTAGAATGAAGCGAAAAGCGAGCATGAGAACCACGTTGATACTCGTGGTTCTCATGCTTTTTATTCTAACCGAGTAACAGACTATATTTTTCGATGACCAAAAAGCACGAATCAAAAACAAATAAAATCTGTACAAAGCAATTAAGCTATTTAGTGACACATTTTAGACATGGTGTTATCTTATTATCCAGATAGTTTTTCCACTTGTTAGGTCAATGATAACACTGCAATTCGAACAAAAGTCAAATTTATTCCAACACCTTTACAATATATATAATCTGGTTTTCGTAACAACTTCTTCAGTGGAATAAAATTGACATTTATTTCGTGTCAAATTATAAATAAATAACTAGCCATGCCTATCAACAAAATTATCCACAGGCAAAGAAATTGAGTGAAATTCAGTATAGGATTATGTTTACAATATATTGGACAATTTAAGATATTTTGAAATGTAAATTTATAATCATAACACTAATGCTCCTTATATCAATGTATTTTTTTGTCAAGCTGTAACAATTCTGTTCAAGAAGTAGAGAAAAACATGGCAAAAAAACCTAGTCAAGAGCTTAATTTTATAAAATTCAGCCGTGATTAGGTGATTAAATTATTATAAATAATACTTAAATTTTCTATATCTGTTCTAAAATTGACTGCGTTATTATCTTTTTTAATGTATATCATTTCATATATTAATCTTTTTTTATAACTATTTTCTTTTTTTAAAATCCTAACATTTTCAAAATCAAAGTTATGTCGTAATTCTTTAGAATGTTTAGACAAAGAAGTTTCCGCGGTTATGTTATGTGTTACAATGTATTGATGATTATACAGTGGTTTTTTTAAATACTGTCTAGTTTGCCCTACGTAACATTTATTACAGTCTTTGCATTCTAATTTATATACGACATTAGTTTGATTATCTTTTTTAGTCTTAGTTTTTAAATTTGTAAATAACTGTCTGTTATTGTATGGTGTAAATGTAATGTTTATATCTGATTTTTTAAATTCGTATTTAATTTTGTCACTTAAGTCGTTAATGTATGGAATTGTGTGATATATTTTACTATTTTGTTTATTTCCTGTATTGTATATTTTATGTATTCGTTTTTTTATTAGTTTCTCGTAAAATTCTTTTGGATAACTATTTTTGTTCAAAATTGATCTAACTTTGCTTAAATTTTCTTTCCTAAAATCAGGATGTGCTAATTTAATAGCTTGGTCAACTAAACTATTAATTACGCTTTTTTAAAATTTACAGAAGTGTTTGAATAGTAGTTTAGGTGTCTGTTGCTACTAGTGTCTTTTATGTATCAATTCGTTTTTATGTTCGTGGGATTATGTATTATTTTAACATTTAAAAAATTTATAGAATTTTGATTTTCTTTTTCAAACGTAAATTTTAATCTGTCATGATATGAATTAAATGTGTGTATAACATGTTCAATTTTACCTAACGGTATGCAACATATGCAATCATCTATGTACATACCGCTTGTAAAATTCAACATGACAATTTAGTTTACTCAAAGAATCTTGTTCAAGATCCTCCATTACTAAATTTGCTATCGCTGCAGATAATGGAGAACCATTGCAGTTCCAAAAATTTGTTTGTATATTGTGTCTTTGTATTGAAAATAGGTAGAATTTAAGCAAAGTTTTGCAGCCAACATGAATTCGTTTTTCGGTAAATTGGTATGATTTTTTATTAAATCCCATTTTTTATCGATACTAGATAAAGCTAAATCTAAAGGTATGTACATTAGTGAATAATGATACCACATCTAAACTTACTAATTTGTAATTATGTGGTACAATTTTTTTATTTATGTATTTAACAAATTCCCACGAATTTTTTATACTATTCTCTGAATTTCCTACAATATTACTAAGAATTTTGAATAAGAATTTTGATAAATTGCATATAGGTGACTGCATACAATTTGCAATGGACCTTAAACGAATATTAGGTTTGTGAACTTTAGGTATACCGTAAATTCGCGGTGTTATAGCGTTATTTATTTTTAACTTTTTTGAAACCGACTCGTCTATATATGTAATTATTATTTAACCAACTACTAATTAGTTGATTATTTTCACTTTGAATTTTGTTTGTGGGATCTTTTTGTAAAATAGCATATATGTTATTGTCATTTAATAATGAATTCATTTTGGCTTCATAATGAATTTTGTACATAACAATCGTCTTTTCGCCTTTATCGGCTTTAGTACCTACTTATAATATCCTTATTACTTTTTAAAAACCGGTTGGTTTCATTATAGGTTTTAATTCCGTGTTTTTATTATTACTACTATTCCTATTTTTGTAATTGGATATTATATTTACTAATTGTTGCCTCTTCAATGTTGTAATATCCGCACCTGCATTTACCAACACAGTCGCTGAGGTACGGCGGAAACAGTGGCCAATATACTTACTCTCGTTAGTTTTCTAGATTCAGAAATGTGGCAATTTATTTAGGCATGTTTCCTAGTTTATTGATTCCAATTACTTGTCGTGTACATTTATTTTTTTGGGAATTAATAAAAAAATTATCTGAGGAAGATCACCAAGTCTCAGAGTCCAGTATTTTTTTACAATATTATAAAAATCTCCTGTGATTGTAAACTCCTTTGGTTTTTTATTTTTTGTATTAAAAATTGCAATTAGTATTGCGGATCCCAAATCTTCAATGTCGGAAATTTTAATGTTGTAGAGCTCATTCTTCCGACAAGCCACCAAAATACCAACAACTAGGGCGACCTAAAAATAAAAACTATATTTATTAAAACTGTTATTAAACAGTTAAATTTTTAACCCTTGTAGGTAAATATATTCCATCCGGAGCATTTTCTAAGAATTCCTTAACATTATTTTCCGTAAAAATCGACGATTTTTTTGCTACATACTTTTTAGGAGAGCGTTTTAAGGAAACTTTCAATTTTTTGTATCTTGAAAAATCGATGTCGTGTTTGACGTTGAGCGTTGCTTTTATGATTGAATATATGTATTTTCTATAGAGTCGAAGATTTCCATATATTTGGCAAATCACCGAAAAACGCAATTAAAATGTTTTCCAAAAAGGAGTCCGTCTTTTTTTCCCGTTGCCTCGAATTTTGGAACAGCATAAGTTTATGTGGCTGGTATATGCACGAGTTGTACCTACAGCTAATCGTTCTATTGTCAAGTATTTTTGTTAATAGTAGATTTTAGTGATTTGTTATAGAAATTTTTTTTTTATGAAAATTGTGGTGGTCCTGAGAAGAAGCGATGTAGGAGAAGCAGAACATAAGATGTTGAAAGTGTGCACCATTGGCATTTTCAATATCAGGACGGCAATCGTACACTGAATTTTTCATGTATCCCCACAGAAGGAAGTCTAATGGATTTAGATCTACAGTACGAGCTGGCCAAGGAATATGACTTCCATGTCCAACCCAATCTCAGAAAGTTTCGTTCAAAAATGTTTGAACAGGTCTACTACTATCAATCTGCATGCTAGGCAAAGAGCCAATTCCGACCAGTGTGATTACTACTACTACACACGGATGATGTGGAACACACACTCTTTATTTGTTCTAGGTGGGAGTACGCACGAGAAGTATATACCCGAGAGTCGGGAGAAGGTTTCAATGAAACAACGATGATACGAAACCTAATGGCATCAAAAGAGCAATGGTACCTGGCGTGTAGAACAATACTATCGATCCTCCAGACCAAAGAACAAGAACAAAGATAGAAGGGACGGCACCACACTGATAAAATGCGAGAGCGAGTTCCGGTGTGGAAAAGCGATAATGCCGAAGTGGGCAGAGATTTTTAGTCAGTAAGAATCTGACACAAACCATGATGTGGTTGTCTTATGCAAGATTTTCCTCTCCTCCATAAAAAAAGATCTACTACCATGCGCGCATGTGTTCGTATACGCTGTTATAACAAACAGATGCATCCACAGCAAATGCCAAGTAGATACTAAATAAAATGCAAATGGCAGTGGTCAGCGCCAGGGCCGTGCTCAACTAGAGATCTAGATCCAGAAAATTTTGTATCTAGGATTGACTCGCAAGTATTTTTCACCCCCTTTTATTGGAAAAATGGTTACATTATTATTTCTATTCTATTATTTCTTGTCATTCTTATAAATAGGAATCATTTATACCTCTGCCAAATAACAGTGTCATGTACCTACTTCGAATGATCAGATCGTCTAATACAACTTAATTAACCAATAAGACGTTTTACACAAATTTGTATGCTAATATAGGATTGTCTGGTGGGAGTTAATTTCGGAAGCAAAGGACAAGGAACCTCATGTGTAAACAACATCATTTTCTAAGATTCCTATCTCAGTAAAGCTAAGTATGTTCATTTGCATATCCGATTTAGTTAATTAAAGACACACCCTAGCCTTAGTTCGTACTACATATTAAGTTGTAAACGATCTGTGTATGTTTCGAAAAATCCACACATATGCATATATGTATTTACACTAAAAATATTGCCTGCTATAGTTTAGTAACACAATCATGAATTGCACATCGTTTACACCTAGTAGTAATTTAAATGCACTACATCTAGTTGCTTTGTTCGGAGGTCTTCAGCAATAAAACCTGAGGACAACACCTAGTCGTTCTGGAATTGCGTCGTTTGTGTGCTTAATATTTATCTTATAATTTCCAACGCTAATGTCTCAGTTATTATTTTAAGCCCAACCTATATCGAAAATGAAATGAAGTGAATTCATTAAAAGGCTAGTTTACTTTGCGCACGCTAAGGGACCCACACCTAGCGTTAGTTCGGTGTCTCGCCACTGGGGGGTAAGGAGCCCCTCCTAGAGACATCTCGCGGGAGCCGCACCTCCTACTGAAGTAATTTACTTACGTGTTGCTTATCTGTCGACTCATCTTCTACTTTATACTCTCTTGATATTAATCTTGTCATGTTTGCGAGGATGCTAATGTACATTAAACTGTACTTGAAGGAGTTTTTATTTCGTTCCGTACAAGATATTCCTGTACGGCATGTATATTTGATATGGCATCATTACTGGCATGAATAGAAAGATAACAAAAAATAATGTATGAGGGTTTGCCATTAAGAGTTAAACATTTCATTAAAATTTACCAACAAAATGATGGATAACTTTTAGTGTTTAGTGTTAAGTGTAGGAACATCAAGGCTATTCTGACAAGTACATAAGTCCTACTTAATTACTCTATTTTAGTAGATGTGGCATCACATATGACCTCCTCGTCCTACCAGCATTTCTTTCCTAAAATTTTTTGGTATAGCAGCATTGTTAAAATTGAGTTTTGACCGTAACTTCCTGAAGAATTATAGAGAATAATTTAAGTCAATCATCTATGAGTAAGTTAGGATTCTCCAACCATCTGTAGAGTAGTGTTTCTTCATATTGTGAGTGACACACTATTCATTCCTCTTGCTTATACAGCCCAGTCAAAACAGTTACACAAAGAAATATATATCTTGCCATCAAACGTGAAGAACATGTAAGGCGACTTAAAAATTACAGTAATTTAGTTATTAGTGAAAAAAAAAATTGGAGAGGCGCTTGCTTATGTGATCAAAGTTTTTTATTTCTAAGATACAAAATCTTCTGCAATGACGTGTGGATTTTTAACGAAACTTTAATTCTACTGGCAAATGAGAAATTTGAGTTCAGAGATTCTTAACGTTCATAAACCACCAAGATCTATAGGAGATTAGAAGCCTACTAAGCCTTGAGCTGCAGCAGCAAGCTTTATGAATCAACTGAAGGTTGTCAGCTAGACAGTTTGGTCTTTTCGATGGTGTCATATGTGATGCCTTCAGGAAGTAGGTTTTGTTAAATTCTCTTAGAAAAATTATCAGATTCCTCAAAAGTACGTTGGAGATCTAAATACTTGTGGGATGGCTAATTGTTAGTGTTAGGTCGTCTTTGCTCTTCGTATGAGAAACTTAATAGAGTATGGGAACTGTTAGTCCATTTAAAAGTGGGCCACTTTGCGTTATGCAAAACTTTAAATAACAGCAAATATTTAACGTAAACTAATCTTTCCTAAATATACGCCAATGAATTTTTAATTTTTTCAAATTAACTAGTATGTATGCTTTAATCCTCGGACTGGAACTGTGGCTTCTCGATGAATCTTCCCAAAAAATGTTCTCCGCCACCACTACACTGTAGTTCTACTACTGAAGATGGCAACTCAGTTCCCGAAATACATATCTAGTGCTAATAGTGTTAGTGTTAGTATTAGTTGTGGTGTTGGACAACATTTTCGAGAAGATTCATGTATGTTTTTGGAAATAGCGTTTGAATATCTATAAAAATGAATATTATAAAAGAATAAAGAAGAGTAGAGGCAAAAGTGTGTAGAGAAAAATTAGTAAGTTTGGTTGAAAAATGAAAACCATGGAACCATGTACGTGGACAAAGACACAGCAAGCGGATGATGGAACGACCGTCAAAACGACTAACTGCTGACCTACTTGCACTAACAGGACACGGCTGTCTCAGAGGTCATCTGCATAAGATGGGGATTTACAAAGATGAACCCTTATGTAGACTCTGCAATGAGGAGAAAGAAACAGCCACCCACATTCTCTTCGAATGCGCAGCATTAAGCCAACGAAGGATTGCTATGCAAAGCGTATTGGAATCACCGTTGGAGAAAGATTTACCATACAGGCTCCTAAACCTAATCAACGAAACTAACCTGTTTGAGTAAAACAAAATTAATGCAGGAATAATACAATAGGCCTTGCAGGCCACAGTGTTAGAGATGTTAAAAGACCGTCCTACGTTGATCAAAATCAATCAATCAATCAATCTCAGAATTTGAATTCGCTGCCATTTTGTTATAAATGAAAAGAAGAACTCTATTTTCAGGCAAAGTTTATTTAAAAGTGCAAAATGTATGACATTAATTGGAAAAAATTATAACGCTCAAATGGCCACCTACCAAGTTGATGCATAATTGCGCTCGTTTTACGGCATTTTGAATTGTTGCTCGCAAAACATCTGGTTCCAAAGTGGCGATTTCTTCTTCAATGTTAGCTTTCAAAACTTGCAATGTTCGTCGTTTCGAAGTCTGGTCCTGTTAGGTCTGGCGCTCTCGACTGCCAGTTCAAGTCTTCAAAACGTGAGATTACTCGACCTGGAAATTGTTGTCTCTAAATCTCCATAGTTGTGCAAGCTGTGTTGGCGATTGCTCCATCCTGTTGAAACCACCAATGACCGAGACCTAATGCAGCAACTTGCGGCAAAAACTCGTTTAGCATCTGCCTGTAAGCTCATCATTTACGGTTGCAGTGGTGCCATCGACGTCTTCAAAAAAGTAAGGGTCAATGACTTTTTCACTGCAAATGCCACACCAAAACTAACTTTTAGGGGTTGCAATGGCTCTTCTTGCATTTCGTGTGGATTCTCTATGCCCCAGAAACATAAATTTTGTTTGGTAACCTAATCACTCATGATTTTTGACACAAAATCATCCTTTTCTGACATCTAGTTCAACAAAGTGTGACAGTAAACAACCTTGTCCGAGGGTCAGCAGGCAGCAACTCGTGAACAGATTGCACTTTGTAGGGGAACATTTTCAAATTTTTCACCAAAATTCGTTGTAACGACGGTGATGCCTAATTGCGTGCATCTTGGTCTCGTTGATGTTTGTGGATATTCAGGTTTGAACGAGCACTACAAGGTCAGCCACTTCTTGCGACATCTGGATCCAGTTTCTATGAGGAGCTCAGCCAAACACTTAATTGTTCGAGTACATGGAATATGAAGATAAGAAAAATGAAAACGAAATTTACGCTGCGTTGAAACAACAGACTGTGCGTGTATCGCTCCATAGCTTGTTGACAATGTTTATATATCTACATCATAAATGTCAAAGCACAGTGACATTTGGTGGCATCTGCAAAAATGGCAGCCAGTTCAAATTATGACATTACCTTTGCACCATCTGTATTATGAGGTGTATGTAATCCCTGGTCATTGAGTACCCTTGCTTTCATTAATAAAAGCTGCGAAAATAATTTTTAAAGAAAATAACTTCCAATGAGAATTGAAAGTCTACCTTTTATAGGTATATAATTTAAATCCCTGACAGATTATTACAGTATTTTGATAATTTTGTTCCTATGCTCCTTAAAGGAAGAGTTGGAATATTCTGTACATAATTTACTCATTTACAATGCGACATCCTTTCCTAGATTTGAATTTATAACAAAAATGTGTACACGCATTTGTGTCATTTCATGTGTGTCCAGGGAAAGCACAAAATAAAGTAATTTCAATGCACTTTTTTACCAAAACAGTCGGTTTGTAGGTTTACAATCTGCGTACAGCACTTTCCTTTATTATGGCATAAACGAGAATATACTCTATTTAACGAAAGATTGTGTTATTGTGTTACATCTATGTGCATATCTGGTTTGCGCGTTTGTGATATACGACGACACGGCAAAGAGATGAATAAAATTCACCGCGACCGCAACAAAGAAATTCAGTTAATTATGTAAAAGTAATTTGTCCGCGACTTTAATGGAATGGCAATTGCTACAAACGAGAAATGATTATCATAACGGTCTGTCTTCGCTCTCTTTTAATTAACAGGTTGCCGTATTCCTCCAGCAACGATTAATTTTCATTTGAAACACATCCGACCGTACCGCACAACACATACGTGAAATTAATATCACTTGGGCACATTCTGTTAACTGTCACCACTATCTCCCGCCACTCTCATCTCGATGTCATAGTCTGACGCAGAAAGGTAAATCCTAGCATCATCGGACACTTAGACGTTATAAATTACTAAATCCAAGCATTTATTTCTATTAAGGTTTTATATTTTCAAGGCATCAGACTATATTGTTCTTTAGAATTAAGTATCACTATTCAGATTTTAAGTTATTCGACGATTTATTTCCCAAAAGAAAAATGCCTAAAATTCTTAAATTTACGTCAGCGACATAATTAATTCGATAAACATTTGGAAGATTATATCCAAACCCGACCCTATGTCTCTAATAACTATACAAATAATAAAAAAGCGAGTATGTACAAAAAAAAACGTGTAGGTACCTACATGGTGCCCCAGAGCTGTTATTAAGTGCACGCATACGAAGACGATACATACAAAAAGACAGAAACAGTAGCTAGCATATTCACGGCAATCAAACCATATAAGACAATCATTAGTTTTATCAATAAACGAAATCTTAGTCAAATCTAGCATGAAACCAGCACGAACTGATACATTATTTAGTAAGTCATTTTTAATATTATTTGACATTAAATAGGACATTACCCACAAGCAATGCCTTGTCTTAATGTGTACTGTATGCCGACTCGCCGATAGCATCAACTCCCCGTGTTAGAAGGTTTGGATAAGGATCCGTTTTAGTAGTGTCAATACAAAACTGGTCTTTATCTGATCACTGAATACTTAATACCGGGCTTCGACTAACCCTAACACTATAGACAATGTGCGTATATAGATGTATATTCTACCGAAAAAAGCAAAAAGATTGTCCAGGTATTTTTGAATTCATTTGGGGATTGTAATGTTCCACGTGTCTCCCTACATTTTGTAATTATATTTTGGTGAGGTATTGTCCTAGCGCAATTATTGTAAAAGGTAAACTTTTAAAGTATTACACCAATATCTAATACTATTAATGACAGTACAACCTAACTAATTATAAACATAAATATTTTACTGGCTGTCAATAAAATTGCTTTTCTTTTTCGTATATAGCTGGCCTGTTATATGTACATAGATGAATATCCAAGAACTTGAAACACTTCAAATAATTATCATATAACAGCAATTTCGATCAGCGAGAATTTATATTTCTTGCCAGATTTTTTTCTTTGCAGTATCTTCAATATCTACAACACTTATTGTCTTGTACCAACATTTTTTCCTCCACTAATTTGTCAGATATATATTGTAGCCAAGAATGTAATTTATGAACTATACGGGGTAAAATTGCCTTTCCGCTAACCTCTAAAACCCCGTCAACATAGCTAAAGTTCA
>SMLS01068817.1:0-31118 GCA_004785975.1 Popillia japonica
ATGATGAAAGCGCCCAGTTAAAATATAAATCATCAAAATTAAAGTGTACAACAAAAGGACTAAAGGATTTAAAACTACATGGAGGCAACAAAAGAAACAAACAGACAGCAGAGGGACATTGGATTACACAGACACACATCATGCAATTAAATTGGGAAATTATAAGGTAAGGGAAGAGGGAGGGCAATTTTAGTTAATCGTAAAAGATAGTTCACATTACAATCTGGTTATTTTCTAACAACTAATAGTTTTTATTTGCGAGATTCGAGATAGACATACTGAACCTCAATCGCAGGGAATTTTGTAGATGCGTTTACAGGAGATAACATGACGGGCGTCCTTGGCTAAGGGAAGAATTTGCGAGATTTTGTTAAGGGGTTTGAAAGTGGTTTTGATGTTTTTCTTACGAAGAATTCTGCCGATATGATCAGTAACGCTGTGAATGTAGGGGAGAACGGTGGAAATTTGATGACTGTTAGTTTCTGGTGACTTTTTAGGAATTCGTGGATAACAGTGCCTTTTTATGACTTTTTGTATGTTGCTGGAGCTATATCCATTCTGAAGAAGAGCTGTTTTGATGTGTTTCAACTCTTGGTTGATATTATCGGGTTGGGAAATTGAAAATGCTCGATGAACAAGGGAGCTGATCACTGATTGTTTTTGTGCTGGATGATGATGCGATTTGGCGTGAAGATATCGATCCGTATGCGTGGGTTTCCTATACACAGAGTGTCCTAAGTGACCATTTTGCAAACGAGTAACCAATACATCCAAAAAGGGTAGGGAACCGTTTGTTTCAATCTCCATCGTGAATTTGATGTCAGAGTGTTGACTGTTAAGAAAATCCAAGAAGGTTGGAAGGGTGTCTTTGCCATGAGGCCAGACGATGAACGTGTCGTCAACATACCTTAACCATGTTTTCGGTTTCAGATCAGCGTGTTCTAAAACCATGGATTCATCAGCTTCCATAAAAATATTAGCAACCACCGGGGAAAGGACAGAACCTATAGTGGCTTCAGAGTTTTGTTGATAGAATTTTTCTTGAAAAGTAAAATATGTTGAAGAGAGGCATTTTTCGACCTACTTGGCTAGATCTGGAGATTGATCGTCTTGAATTAATAACTGATGAATTAAAGCAACGGAATCGGTGATGGGCACCTTCGTGAAAAGTGAAGTAACATTGAAGCTAACAAGAAGATCTTCAGGTTCGATAGAAATTTCAGAGATGAGTTTGACGAAGTGAGAGGACGCCCCTCACCTACCAGAAAGTTTTCGCCTCTAGCGTAGTTTACACGACGAGTTACCGTGACCTTCTGCCCAGTGAACCTCTTTGCTCCTGAAGAAGCCGCTTACATTAGTGGCAAAACGTCGAGTTTATTGTATATCTTGTGCATTTTATTTTTTATTTTGTACTGTATATATTTTACTAACTATGACACGGTCAACACTCGAAAACCCTCATTATGAAGTAATTTAGTTTTTATGGAAGTAAATCTTGTACTGGAGAAGGGAAGACATCACAAGTGATTTGGACTTTCTTGAAACAAACCAGCAACTGGTTAAAATAGCGAAATTTCAATCTGATGTTCAGAAGCAGTCAAAAGGTCGCAAGAGATTTTGCCCGACATCAGGAATTTGCTACGCTTCATAGATAGGTAGCTACTTAATTAATGAAATGACTCTATTGCATCTTTCCATTGTGGTTTGTGGGCCTATTGGGGATGTCCATTATCTAAACCGCTCGGTCTAGCTTTGCCTTTCTTTTACAGCTCCTCTAGCTTTAGGAGGAGGGGAAGGGATATCCAGGTATGGTTCGTCAATGGATTCTAGTCTCAGTCTGGCTAGTCCCTTGTATTGACATAAAAAACGCTGTGACGTTACTTCTTCTGTCCGACAGATTTTGCACATAAAATTTTCCGTCGGACCAAGATTACTCATATGTTCGTTGCCTGTGAATTGTGTGTTCTGAATTTCTCCTGTGAACTTTTCTACCCTTCGAGAACATTGTCCACCTACCATTTCGCAATGGTTTTGGCTACTTTCCCTTTTCTGGTTCTACACAATGGTACCTATATGTTTGATGAATGGCTTGGACACGCCTTCGTTGGCCTTCTGATTACCTAATACCCTCGTGTCCTAGTGCCCAACCTTGCTGTCTTCTACTGTCTAGTTCGTTTACTGCGCAGGCGCAATCCCATATTAGCCGTGATATGATTTTGGTAGTTTGAAGCGCTAGTACCAAAACTTTATTGTCAGTGAAAATGGTTATGGATTTATGCCCTGCCTCGATATTCCTCTGAGACAGTGATAGATAGGACAATATTGTACTAGTTGTACTAGTTACCGCCATCTATATCCAGCAATACGTAATATATGTGTTTAAAATGGAAAATAAACATTTGAAGCAAATCAATATGAAATGGAGGTCAAAGTAATAAACAAAACAAACAATTCAACAAAAAAATTAGTCTCAATACTTTTTAATTGAAATAACTACGCGAAGGTCTCCCGATTAAAATTTATTAATCAAAAACATAATAACGTAAAGGATAAGCAATAAAAGACTAAATATTTTCAAACAATACACTATAACAAAATTTATGGAACATTCTAAACTTATCGTGGCAATTACGAGTATCACATTTATTGCGGAATTAAGTGTTCCTACTGTACATGTTTGATACATCTGAGACTGTTTAAATATTACATGTTATCAGACATCAATAAAACTCCCAATCAATTTTTTAAAACCTCAAGGTTCACTAAACATCATAAATAGTGTGGAAGTTGTGGTTTAGTGTAAATATGTACTAAGTAGGCTTCAATACTCGGTTAACACCGATTTTTTCAATTATTATGCGAACAGCTTTGCTTATATATTCATACTAAGTGTTTAAATAATGAAAATAAATAAATGTTATACGTTTCGTCAGTTGAACGAGGTGTAAAGGAACATGTTATAAACAAGACAAACGTACGCGTTAGAGATTAGGTTGTTTTTATTTCTAATGCAACGGTACAGGAGGATTTAGGATTGTTTAAAAGTTTCTAATAAATAAAAATATAGTTTACCGTAATTAAGACTCGTTAGGTTTCAGTGTCAATTGACAGGATGTTATCCGTTTTGAGAGAAATGATATTTCCACCTTATTTTGCACACGGATTTTTCTTCGTTGTTATTAATTTAAAACCGTTTCGAGAGCGTGATCGTATTTACTTTTGTGGATATCTCCCATTAACAGTTTACTCTAGCATCGGTCGCATAAAGTAGGTATCCAAATATTTATGTCGAAAAGACGATGTTACGTCTTGATTTATGGATTTTTTCGTTGTTATTTTTTTACAGTTGTTGACCTTCAAATCGTTTTCTGTGTACACTGCTGTATGACAATCACGTAGTCCCGATTACCCTTTCGCTTTCCTTGCTATCTTTTCGCTATCTGCTGAGTACATACATAGTTTGTTACGCCAAATTAGCTAAGTTTCGTGTACATGAGTTCTTGTCAATGGGGGTCATATGTCTCTTGTGTCTTATTAAATATTCAAAGTCTTTGGATCGAAGATACATTAGCTACTTTCTTTTTAACACTGATCAGTGAACAAAACCAATTTGGTCAGAGGAATCATGTTCTATTTAAATAATTTGAAGTTCTGATTCATCCCCGCCACAATAAGATTTGTGATCATGATCGGTAATCTCCTTTCCCCTGTGGAACATGATATTTTTATGTTAAGTATGTTTAAAACGAACATAATCTCACTTTTGCACCTGCGTTATACTAGTACCATCTGTAAACATTCGCAACACTAGTTGCTGAACATGTTTCTAATAGACATTCAATCATGATTTGAAAATCATGATTCAGAAATTTACAAATAGAAAGTAGCTATTGTTCATTGCTGCCGTCTAATCAAAAAAATAGAAGAAACTAACCTTGCTAGCCTCATGTTCTCCAACAATATACATGGTTGCTGATGTTGTACCTATATGGAGAATAAATTAATGCAAAATTTTTCATTGTTTTCCATAACGTAAACGTAAAAAAAATATAAAAACTGTACTACTGTGCACTATTGCCCAATTATGTATTTTGTACTACCTACAGTTACAGTGCTTCAACCATTATTCTGTTGGTTGGCTTTTACCAGAAAAAGATAGTAAAGGAAAAGACTTGCAAAATTACTACTAGGCAGAGGAGGAGTGTGTATGTGTTTACCTGTATTTGCTTATAGATTACAATAGACTAGCAGCTACATTTAATACCAAACGTTATTATGGCGTAATATTAAGTGAATGGCCTCGTGGTACACAAATAGATACAGCCATCAGCTCCCTTGTTCATGGAGCACTTTCAATTTTCCAATCCGATAGTATCAATGAGGCAAATAGCTGAGAAGAAGATAATATAGCATATAATATAGCAGTCCATAACAATAGTAATTTATAGACTTTCGGCAAGTGTTCGACAAATTAAAACGACCTAAAATAGTAGAAGCCCTGAAGGAAGTACAGGTGCCAAATAAACTATATAATTAATTTAGTGATAATGACACCTAAGAATTCAAAGGTACAAATTGTAACACCAGTGGGAACATCTGAAGACTTCATAACAACAAATAGAGTCAGAAAAGGGGACGCACTCTCACCACTCCTTTTTAACATAACATTGGAAGCAATCGTTAGAACACTAGACCTGTCAGGCACAATAAACAAAAGAAAAACTCACAAATAATAGCGTATGCAGACGACATTGTCATATCAAGTAGAACAGACCACGACCTTAAGGAAAAATTTATAAAACTAGAAGCAACCTCCAGAGAGTATGGCCTAGTCATCAATGACAAAAAGATGAAATACATGAAATTTGGCCTTCAACCATCTAATAGCCAAACAGCTAGAGATAGGATGCTGCAAATTTGAAAAAGTCTCCAGTTTTAATTATTTAGGCTCAGTAATAACTTGTGACAATGACATTAAAGAGGAACTCGAGAAAAGAATTAAAACTGGTATGAAAATAACATATTACACACACAAACATCTGTTCAAAAATAAGTGGATTAGTACGATAACTAAACTAAGACTCCACCATTACGTACGTAGTAGAAGAAGACGAAGGAAAACGAAATCTAATGAACCATAAAATTCAAGAAATAAACGACGGGTCAGATATAGTGAAGAAATTGTTAAGAGCCAAAGGTTAGACTGGTGGGGACATATCCAAAGGATGGAGGAAAACAAAATCCCAAAGATAATTAACAAGTGGGGCTCAAATTTAACAAGGGACGACCAAAGAACAGGTGGGTCCAAACCATAAGAGAAGATCTAAAAGCTATGAAAATAGAAAATATTATAGAGAAATGTAGAAACCGAAAGATATGGTCTAACATATGCAAAGAAGCAAAAACACACCCACAGCTCTAAAGTCAGTAAAGATAACAAACAAAAGATAGCCACTGGAGACGGATTTGCTCCAAGAAAGAAAAAGAATCAAGAAAGCGAAGAGCAGGCCAAATCCCCTAGGGGACGTAGAGACACCCAAAGAAGAAGAAGAAGGAGTATCAATAAGGGGTTAAAACAGGTAAAAACTGCTCTGCTTTAGAACGGATATAACTCAAGCAACATGCAAAGCGTCAGAAAAAGGTAACTAATAATCATCAAACCTCCATCGTTCTCCGTTTTTAGACTACTTTTAAAAGTCTAATCAAAATCTCATAAATTCTCCTCTAACCTAAGGACCCTCACCATGCTCTTTCCTATCGGAGCATCTCTAAAATTCCCACTTATAGTGGTTCACCATACATAATTGAAATCGAACGCTCAAACACGTTGAAGGTTTTATTTTTAACACAGCAGCAGGATGAAGTGACAGGAAGTGATCACAAGGATAGGCAATATTAATTATGTAGTTGCTATGATAAAGTCAAAAAGAGAATCGAAATGTATCAGAAACAAAACATTGCATCATAAATATGAATCATCTCCAAATATGTGGATATTCATGAGCAATGTAACCAATAAGCTTCACTTCCGATTTGAATAGTGCTTACAAAGCAGCGTAGATCATGTAAATAATATCATTTCTAACATTCTAAATTCGTTCCTTTATATCGGTAATGTTAGTTTCTAAACAAGCAACCCTTCGTAGCCCAGTGGATAACTACTACGACTGCCAGGCTGGTGGCCCGCGTTCGGTTCCTGCGAGAACATTTTTTAATCTTGTTGTGTACGACATCAACAGTTATATTTCAGGCAAATTATTCATCAATGATATATTTCGCCTTCGTAATTTTATTATTGAATAAATTGGAAGCAAATCTGTATTATGATGTGTATGAATGAACAACCCTGGTGTTCCCCTTGTTGGCTATAATTTAAGGCGATATGCTTTAATTAAGAAGTAACTACTCCTCTTGTCTGCACTTTGTTTTTTAGACAAATCTTGTAGATGCTTTGTCTTAGTTTGCTTAGCTTTTCTAGCTTTCACAAAAACGCTGCAATTAAATGAATTAATTGAATTTTTTGGGCGTGCGTCAAATATTTTCTTTGGAATGATAATAGCTATAGTATTCCACACAAGTTTTACTGCAGTTTAGAATAAGTAATGAACGACCTTCGCAAGGCTCGGTGTTAGGACCTAGAGAATACTGGACTGGTGTAACCCTAAAGGTTTATTGTAAAGCAATAACAAAGTGTGTTAATTTTTGATTGAGATTCAAGAGAATGTCAATATCTTAAATTTTTGCTCTGTATTTTTTATGTCAACAAATAGAATGATGATTAGGTTTGGCAGAACCATTTTTTATTCTTAATTTGGTAAAAATTCCCTCTCTATATACGTATCGTGTTATTAACAATTACTTGTAGTACATAACAATAATAAGTACTATTACTTGTAGGACATAACTAAGTACCTGATATTAATTAGAGCATTTCACTACTATCTACGCAACTACCGAAATATAAAAGAGATAAGAATGAAAACTAAATCTCGTAAGTCCTAAAAATTAGAT
Organism: Popillia japonica; assembly: GCA_004785975.1. Lineage (NCBI taxonomy): Eukaryota > Metazoa > Arthropoda > Insecta > Coleoptera > Scarabaeidae > Popillia > Popillia japonica. The sequence continues at coordinate 7,012 of SMLS01068817.1, forward strand.
AGCATTAGATATCAACGTAATGCAAACATATGTTCGGATATACCAATTTGTCATTTATTCGCCCCAAATTTGACCTATTACATAATGTTTTCAAATTCTCAACGCGAAAATCATTGGCTTACCATACATTATGTCGGTGTTTGCTTATATTATCCGTGCAATCTGTGTATACAATGACTGGCGTTAACCTTGAAAACATCGATAGTGACTCATAATTAATGATGTAAAATATACAATTAATATATTGCCCACAATTAGTCTTACTGTCATATTCAATTGGATTCCATTATAGTAATAAGTTAGTGCTTGTTTATTTGAGGAATTCGTTAAATTATGTTTGAATAAATATGTATAAATAAAGTTGGATACCTGTGTTTTCGTTTCTTTTGCTATTATGATCATTACAAAATAATGTAGTTGAAAAGGCCACTTGAATTTGCGACAAAATATGTATTGTTTATTATAGTTTATAAAAAATTAGGGACAACTTATTGTTAAATTAAAAAGAAAATGTACTTTGGCAGTATATGCAATACAACTGATTCGTTTTCGCACTTAACTACTTATAATGAACCGAGTTTTGTAATGTTTTTAGAGTTTAATGAGGCAGTGCGCTTTTATAAACATTACGTAAGTAGAGAGAAGCATATGATAATAAAATTATAAATATCTGCATAACTAATTATTATGTAATTGATTGTTAGATTAAATGTTGTGTTCATTTATTGGCAAATATTGTATCTTTCGGGCGGCGTCTAGATTTTTAATGAAAAATATACATATGTACATACATCTTTTATTGTCCAAATATCACTACCTCTGGCATTGCTTGAACATCCATTGTAGTCCAATAAAGACATGTTCATAATTAATATGTATGATGATTTCCAAATATATTTATAAAAAAATTTCAAAATGTTGCCTCAATCTTGTAGTACAATGTGTGTTTCAGTATAGAATTGCTCTTTTTATAAGTGCAATTTGATATGCCAAGGGCTTGAACAACACTTTTAGTGCTATGAACAGATCAGTTGAAAAAATATGCGCTTACACATTATATACATAAATTACTCGAGATACATCTTTCGTTTTCTCTGGTCTTCTCAGCCATTTGCTAATTGAGGTTCCTAAGTTGCATGTTCCAGATTCTAAAAATATCATTAGAAGGGGCTCACCTCTAGCGTGGTTGTGGCGTTACAGTCGTCTTCTGACTTGACTTTATGCAAGCCCTCATTCTTTTTGGTATACTTCGAATTAGTGAAGAAATCTTTTCTTGAAAAACTATTGCCCAAATTCTTGCAATCTTATTGACAGTTCTTCTAATGTCTTAGGAGGATGTATCAGAGCCTTAATCTGTGTCCCTAAATTGACCCATCGACGTTCAATGGGGTTAGGAGTTGGGTTTCACGCTGGCCACTCTAAAGCATTGATATTGGCGGCAACGAACTCTTGCCATACGATGTTGGCAATGTTTGGCCGAGCATTATCGAGCATGAATACAAAATCTGGCCTATGTATAACACCAAATGGTTCAACAATTGGAACTATCACATCATCCCGATATCTTATGGTAGTCATTGTTCCCCTATTTATGACATACATGTTTGTACGGTCATCGAGCGTTATCCTACTCCACACCGTAACTGATCCGCCACCAAACGTTTCCTTTTCTCGTACGGCATACTGTGCAAATCGTTCGCCTTGTCTTCTCCACACTCTATCACGACGGTCATTACTTGACAGGCAGGCCCTGGACTCATCCCTAAACAAATCGTGGCTCCAGTTGTCAATTTCCTAATGAGAGTACATTTGAACAAATTCTAATCGAGCTTTCCGGTGGGCAGCACTATCTGCGCTTACAACGACACCAGTTGCATTCTGCAGGTCATTTATTAATGCTTAGCAGTACAACATCGTTTTAGTTTAGCATTAATCCTCAATAATTGGACTTCTGCGATCGCTGTCTTGCGTTTTCTACCTTGGCCTGGCCGTCTGTGGTAGCTATTAATCTGTTGATATCTTCGCCAAACTCTACTAATGACAGATTGTGTAACACCCAGTCGTCGGCCAACTTCTTGTTGAGGGTACCCTTCAATTTTACAACTTCAAGTTTTGATAAATGGGGGTGTCGCCTGTTATCGTGATTGACGTGTACTTTTAATGACGTTAAAAATGTTTTTATTAGCGTGGGTTAGGTTAGATATGACACTAATCAAAATTGACACCTTCATAATTTCAATAAATCCTATTTTTTAAAAAGAAGATTTGTAAAAAAAAAAACTAAAAGAATAAATAGCAAAAAAAGTCTTCACAAATTTAGCAAAAAAAAGTAGGTATGGAAAAGTAGGTAGGAATGACGATCCTAGCCAATGAGCATCTAGTTGAAAGTGCTTATATGATAGTTAATTTGATAATAGAGTTTCCATTTCTCACGTATCCTTATAGACGTATGGATTGATTGGATTGTGAATGTAAACACTGTAGAAAGACGTGTTCGAGTATCTCTAATATGAAAAAATATGTTAAAAAATGTCATAGCCAATTACTAAATGAATTGGTGCCTTAAAAATGTCCACAATACAAGCTTAAATGCAAAACTACTGGTAAAATTTTTCATTAAAAAAAACTGCGCTTTCATATGAAAAATCATGGAGAAGTTGTAACTGAACCAAAATTCACAGAAAATCTAAAAAACATGCCCAATGTGTGAATTTAAAACTAGATTTATCACAGACTTACATTTCCGTTTTAAATGATATGATGTCCAATTTAAAATCAATTATAACAAAAATACATCAGAAACACTTTTGTTTTAATTTTGTATTATCTGATTATTTTAATAAATGCTGAATGAAGTTGTAGATCTTATTTTCTAAATTATGGTTAATAATATTAAAGTTTAAAATTAAAAAAAAACATGCAATTTTATGAAATGCACTAGATATTGTACAATCTTCTATATAATTATATTATAATTTGCGAATAAATCGCAAAATAGATATTGGCTAACTTTTAAGAGAAATATGAAAAGTAGGTATAATAATAATAATAATAATAGTAATTTATTGACAATTACAAAAAAGGACCATCGTAAGTGTACCCTAGTGGATACCCTGTTATTAATGATGGCCCAAGAATGTATGAAGAAAGATAAAAATAAATAAATAAACCGCACACTAAGAATATAATTATAACTAATTAATGCCTACACAATTGACCAACGCAATACATAATGTATGTACTCAATACGAATTATAAAATCTGCCGACTAAGAGCCTAATGTATAACTATAGAAGTTTGAAATTTGAATTGCCAAATTCGGTAATAAAACGTAAATTATGAAAATACAACTTTTAAATCTAAGTGTTATTTACACGTTATTTACTTCAATTATTTAAATAAGTAAACGCTAATTATGTTAAAATAGACGCTGATTGGTCAGGATCGTTGTGACCCCTTACTGACTAGGCGCTAGTATATAGTCTAGGTATGTGAAATCCTCTAAAACCAAACAATTTTTCCCACCCTGTACACTGTCATTAGAAGAATGGATAACCGTAAAACGTTTTGTTAAAGTACATGGATGTTTGGATCTGTCATGGATCAAATATGAACGTCCAAGTTATGTGTTACTCTATTGATAACTGAATGTTCGGAAAAGTACCATTATGAATTAATTTTCATTAAATCTGACATGTCGGTATGTCAAATTTGACAGTTACAGATCAAAATTTTATGAATGAAAACTAAATAGTTGAGTCTATCACAGAGTCAAATCAACTAAACATTGATTATGGCATCATGAAGAAAATTAATATCATTTTCCCTTAGCAAAAACAGTAGTAACATAACTGCATCGAAGAAAAGTTTTTTTTTATAAATTAAGATTCTGCACAGTATATCCAACTCTAACGTTCTCATGCAAAAATTTCTCGAGCTTTAACTGTAAAATATGATGGCTCGCCTACAAAATGGTGTACCAAAAACCACAAAAAAATTCTTTGAAATATAACTTTAAATATTAATACATAAAAAAAAAACAAATATACTAGACGACAGTTTATGTGGAGCTATAGAAACTTGCTTGGGTCTACACCTTAAGGTTTAATTCTTAATGATGGGCATGGTAAGGAGTCTTACCATATATTAAGCGAGGAGATTTTCGAATTTAATCTTTATAAGCTTATTAATTTATATAAGTCTTAATCTGCGTAAGCCTAAATATAAACTTGTATTCATACACTATAAATAAGCATTAATTCACGATATTAGCATTATAATATGCCATAATCTAATCTATTTTTTTTTTCTGTTGATGATTTAATACCTTTCAATAATAAGCAATGAAACATCAAAATATTTACTTTTACAATCGTATAATTTCACGCTTATTTATTATTCTTAACTAATTGGACCCACAGTCACTGACCTTTCTTGGCAATGTAACGAACTCGGATACATAATGTGTACTTACACTTGCTTCTGAGAGATTTCATTAACCTAATAACATGCATATTCTTATGAAGGTCTTCGGACGTGTATTGCGATAAAGAATTGTATAGACTTTAAACAAGTCGTAGAAATAGTTTCCTGAAAAAATGCGGCATCACGTTGGCACATCTCTAACAACTTCATTCGTTTTTATTCAAAAAAAGAACATGTGAAACGGCATATTTACATAATATTCTATCAAATGATTGTAATTATTGGCTCGTTTCCGGAATATCTTCCACTTCATATAAACAGGATTTAGTAATTGTTATAATATGTAAAATTGAACTGACTTTGAGTACACATCGTGCTAAATATAATCAAGTGTGCTAACAATAGAACGATACAGTAACAAACCGTGGCGAATTTATTTCGAGGATTCGCTAAACTATCCTTTTCCTATTTTTAAGAACGTGTTTAATTTTCGCTAACGTAAATCTGTGCAATAGGATATCTTAGTCATGTTTCGGAGATAGGAGTAAATGTTTTGTATTATCGTGTTAAATTTCAAATATTTTGACAGCGAAATCAAATTAAAATCAGTTGGAAAATTTCCTCGTATTTTCTGTAAATTGAATTTAACATTCGAATAAGGTTGCAATATGTATGTAACAGCTTTTTAAACGTGCGAATTGCGAATTCAAAAAAATACAACAGAAAATTACGAAAGCGTCTGTAATTTGAAATAACAGACCGAGATATTTTGGAAGAATAGGTATCCTAAATTGATTTAGTCATTAGCGAATTAAAAATGTAGCTATCACTGCTAGCGTGATAGCGCTTTCATTGATTGCGCATTCCTGGTAGATTGAACATAATTATTTATCTTCACAATTTGGATTTTTACTAAGTTATCTAGCAAATGAATTTGTATTTTCCTTAATATTGAACATTAATTGAACAAAATTCTTTCAGTAATTCTTAGTATGCGGATTTTTCTTGACAGAAAATTCTAGAAATTTGTGAGCTTAACATTAAAAAAAATAACAATACGTGAGGCAAGGATTGACTATTTATTGATGCCCAAAATTGCAATTTAATTTTCTTTAAAGTGTTCAAGCAAGTTTGTGAAAAGCATATTTTTGTAAAAATAAAATTTTTGAAGACTAAATAATATACAGCATTTGACGGTGTTTGCTTGCTATATAGATTTACATATGTAGTTAGTTAGATGCTCAAAGTCATTTATAGTCATTATAGTTTCTCACATTTTAATCACAAAGAAGTTGACAATTATTTAACCAGCCACCAGTTAAGAATTATTCACTGTTGAAGTTACACATAACAGAAGATAATTAGTATATGTAATTTTATAACTATGTATGTACTTATCTTATGTTGCTGATACAATTTTATTCCACTGAAGAAGTTGTGTAACGAAAACATAATAAATTGTAAAGGTTCTGGAATAAATTGATCTTTAATCGAATTAAAAGTGTTATAATTGACCTAGAAGTGGAAAAAAGTATCAGTAACATAAGATTTAAACTAACGACGATTTTTTAAGGTTACAAGTTATGTAGTTTGAAGCAAGCAGCTCTATTTGTGTATTTGATTATCTGTCAAAGTGTCTGAAATCTCTTTTTATATTTAGTTTTGTGGTTGTATAGGAATTAATTGATATTACTAGATTTGTTTGGAATTTTGTTCGAAATCTTAGAAAAATCATTCAGTTGTCGATTTTGTTTGTCAAAAGAAAAATTACGTTATTACATTTTTCTCGATACTACGAAAAAAATAAAGTGTGACTAAAAATGTTATATATGATTAAAAATTCAATTCAATTCGCAATTTTTGAAATATTTAATAGTGGATACGTCAGTAGCTACAGCACCCTACATTGCCTACGGCCTAAAGACAAAGCAGGTAATTAACGATTTTATCTGGAACCTAATGGGCTTGAAATGGGCTTGATGATAAACCATGTAAAATGGTAGAAATACACATTTTATATTAGGGAGAAAACAGATTTGTCAACTACATAACTTTATCAGGGAATAACTCATCTTGTTTTAATTGTACTTAAGAAAAGTCAGACAAATAATAATAATGAAAATATTGATAGATAGATAAATGTTACATAGCTGTTAATTTAGAAAATAGGAGTATTAGGTATCTAAATATTATATATGATAAGGAGTAAGCGAAGTTTATTAAATACTAATCAAATCAAATTCCCTACTTCACTTAAATATAGCACATACATTTTTCTGAATGGCCATGTCATTTAGTGTGCTGTCATTTTTGACAAGAATTTGGTTCCATCATTTTTATTCAATATCTATCAAGTGTGGAAAAAAAGTGTTAGTCTGCTGCTGATGAGATTATGAATAGTAACGAAATGGCCATTCAGAAATAGATTCTATATTTAAGTGATGTTGGGAATTACATTTGATTATTATCTAAATATTAGATCAAATGGGAAATGCCTTCATGCATTTTCGTGTTCCAACCAATTTCTGATCCATTGCTACCTAATAAAATTCGACATTTTTTTATTTTATAAAATGCTGATAATTCTTTCAAATTATTTTTTTTTTCTAAAGATGATTTCAGAACTTTAGTTAGCCTTCAAACATCAGCGATTAATTGACAAAAACTAAAGTTTGCTCACCGTCCTTCCCGGGCCTGAACAATCCATGTTTAATTTATATGTGCAGATATAAAAGAACTAAATATGTATATGTCTCTAAATTCTCTTTCCAAGGCAATCGTATGTTCGACAGCTCGTTGTTTTGGTGTTTTCAATCTGAGGTAAAAACTTTGATTTTCAAAGAAAGAGGGGTGGTGGTTGGAACAATGTTCAGACTAACTAGAAAAACCTCGAACTATTTACAAGATTTGCAATTACATGAATGAGGAGGATGGAGCTACCAGGGCTTCGGTAAAAGGAAGCATGCCAAGAAAGAGAAGGAATTTGCTTCTATCATCATCAAGCAAATTTGAAGCAATACAACAAAAATTTGGCATAATTATTGTCAGTGTTTCAAATTTTTGAAATCTTAGGGTGAGGAAGAAATGACCTTTAAATTAAAGGAAAACTGACTTCTTTGACGTTTTTTCTATTTATTAGACTGTTTCTTTTTGTATTAACTTTCAAACATTTGAAAGAATACAAAACAAATCTCAAACAATCACGAACAATTTTCAACATTTCGAATATCTGTCGTTTTTTGGCAAACTTCATACATTTAATCTTTTCTAAAACACCCCTTGCACGTTTTGTAGCGAAGTATCAATCCCACAATATAATCGTAATAAGATTATTAACCATCCCACACCTTGTCAAGTTTTAGGTCTTATTCAAGTCTTATTTTCTTGTGGTTGGCACAAGTGTCTTGGGTTAGCAAGTTAGTTTTTGTTTTCAAAATATACCTACCAACTAAGTTTTATTCTTCTCATTGAAGACTTACCTACACGGGATTACATATAACTACTAGAAAATAAATTTCGTAAAAAAAAAACCCACCGGAACTAATCCATTACATCAAAACGTTTTATGTAGGTTCTTTTTTTTCCGGCATGCGATAATCTCTATTTTTATGCGAATAAAATCGCACTTGCATGCATGTACGATGCACACGTAACAACATTAAAAAAATCATTTGATAAAACCAACCATATTCAGAGTAAACCGCCAATCCCGCAGGAACACCCGCACACATGCAATATTCTGCGGTTATTCCGAGTAAATTCACATATTTATTTTCTCTCTTAAACGGAAGGAAATAATTATAGACTGAACGGATCTATTTTCGGCCATTAAATCATCTTGTATCACAGAAAAAAGATTTCAAGGTCAACATATTGTGAATATAACTGTAGCACACACCGAGACTGCTGAAAAATACACGATTTTAAAAGGTACGATTTGGAATCGAAAGTACGGCTATTAAAATGAAATTGATGTTGTATAGCTGCTTGAAATTATGTTTATAAAGATTACGACGGTAGTAAAATAATAATAAAATAAAGGTGGCTCCGTTATACCCGCCGATGATATGAATGATGTAATTATTACGTCCTTTATGTTATGTATAAAAAAGCGCATAATCGTAAAATTAAATGCTTATTTGGTAGCGGTTAGGAATTTATCAAAAAATTTTATTAGTGTTGATCATGTATCTTCAATATTAGGTCGCAGTATTAATAATAATTTTAAAGAGGGAACATAAAAAAATGTAATTGAATTTTAATGAAATTTTTAATTGCTTCTTGTCGGTCGATGAGAAAGAAATAATTCTAGTAATTAAAGATAAAATTCGATTTCATGTGGTTCAGGTTCAAATAGGGAATCCACAGGTTATATTTTCGTAGTAGGTACGCGTTTAGGTTATATTTAGGATTGACAGATGCTAAAAAGAAACACGATTTCGGCATCTAAAAATATCCAACTAGAATAATATTACACAACTTGCAAAAATAATAGCAGGTCAACAACACTAAAATACACGAAGATGGACCAGAATAGTTCACAATATTTAGCAGAAGAATTCGATGTAAAAAAAAACTTACGTGTTAGAGCAGCTTGGAGAAAAATCAGCACCAGAATTGTTCGACACATTTTCGTCGCACAAACTGAGACACTAAAATCAAAATTGTTCTGATAAAATACAATCAATATTCACAATTTAAAACGTATATTTTCGATACACAACACTTCTAGGCGATATCGGCACTAGAACCGGGCAAAAAGCGTCGAAAAAACGAACGCTAAACGCACTTAAATACAACCTGCGCAAAATTCGTAAGCACGCGTATCAACCGCGAGAAGTTTAGCCGGCTACTGCCATCGAGCTAACTCGGCGAGAGCCAAATAAATACTGCTTAAGAAAAGGTAGACGCAGTATATAAGATTAATACATACGAAATGATAAATTGGTTGCATCAGAACAGGCGGTCATCGCCGAATGACTATTTTTAAACGATCGTTAGCCATCGTTTTCATTTCCTATAGTGTTTTATGCAGATATTTACGTTATGTACATATGTAGATGTTAGAACATGTGTCCGTTTGAGTACCGCATTATAGATAGGTGAGATAGAAGAAAAAACTGCCGGCGTTTTTTGCAGAATGCTGTTTTCGTTTCGAAGGCTAATAAATGCTTGTATTCTGTTTTTGGGTTAATTACGTTGCGGTTTGCAGTGGTTTTACGATAATAAAACGATGGTAGATATTGGGAGTTACGTATTGGAAAGCTATTAGGTTTGCGGGGTTATTATGTAGAATTTTTAGTGTCGGATTAATTACATTTTCGTTCTGAATTACTAAAAAAAAAATATGAAGCTATCAGGAATATCGCGGGCTTGGAATACGTAAGGAACTTGGGACAAGGGGTAGATTTGCAAAGCCTAGGATTTATAAGGCACGCAACAATAGAATTAGGGCCGATTTCATAAGTTTACCCATAAAGACACATTAACTATTTGTGTAATTAAATTAATGTACCTAGACATTAGGCAACATTAACTAACGGGCAATTAAGTTGAAATTTGTTAGGTTGGTACCAATAGTGAATGGAAATAAGTGGGGAATATCGCCTGGTTGGTAGTTTTTTAAGTGACATTAGATCATATATGTACGTATTGTGTATGAATTTCTACACCTGCAATAATTAGATATTATTCCCAAGGTTTCATGCAGTTCAGTGAAAATGGCCGCTAATACCACGGAGCAAAAAGTAAAACACAATCGTGGAAATAAGTTTACTAAAGAAGAAGAAATGCTACTTGTTTCGGAAATTGAAAAATATAAAGAAATAGTAGAATCTAAGATGACTGATCTATGGCGGCCGGTTCAATTTCTAAATCTTCGTCTTCAATTTCTTCTAGCCACTCTTCAGGTATATCTTCATTTTCTTCAAGAGCCATATTATGAAGTATTGTTGTTGCAACAATGATGTTTAAAACAGTTTCAATTTGCAAGCATTCCTAACTGCAGCAATGGAAAACGCCGTTTCCAGACTCCGTACTGCCGCTCTAAGACATTTCTTGTTCTTATAATCGATTCATTATATAAATTTTCAGCCGGCGGCGTGAGCACATTTTGCAATTTTGTTATTAAATATGGTTTCAGCTGGTAACCACTATCACCAACAAGAATGAAATTTCCATATCTACCGTCTTCAAACCTCCGTTTCAAGCTGCTATTGTTAAAAATGGTTTGATCAGGTGCAGATCCTGGCCATCTGGCAACGAGGTCACGGATATATACATAAATTACGGTCAGATACTGTCTGGACATTAATCCCAAAAAAGTTTTTTCGTGTCCTATAGACATCTGCTTCCTCGCCTCCAGGTGACTGAGTTTTTATTAAAGTACAATCTATTGCACCGATAACTCGCGGGAATCTTGCAATCTGGTACATTGCTTCGGCGCTTCGGTTCAGTTCTGCATTCGTCTCATGGATGTTTATGTAATGTGGTCGTAGAGTAGCTATCGCCTCTGTTACGTTTCGAATTATCCTACATGCCGAAGATGAACACGATATCTGCATATTTCCACACGTATAGAACCTTAGCGCCAAAAGTACTTGAATTACTGGCTGAATGCTTCCTCCTCTAAAATTAAAATGTACAAATACAACCTGTATTATTTTCTTGAAAGGTGCCCTACATACATCTTCGTCTTCTGATGAAGAGCTACTAGTGTTTTCAAATACATTACATACATCCGATGTGAATAATTTAACTTGTTTTTACTTTTATACAATGTACCAGGAGAATGTCTTGATGACAGTTAGGTTCATTATAGTTAATGGAACATTAAGCGCTAACGTAGCATTAAAAAACATTATGAAATAAGTTTTTAATTTAACGCCAGCATTAAATATTTAAAACATATTAAAATCAAATTTAAATTTGGAAATTTTATATGCATACAAGTCTAGCGCAAAATTTGGCGTCGTTTTGCGAACAATACAACAAGCTGCTTCTGTGGAAGCTATTCCCTACTAATCATATAGTTTAATTTAATATAATACCGTTAAAGCCTTCGATACCCATTGCTTATTTTTATTAGAGGATCACCTTTCTCTAAATCGTTAAATTCAATAGAAAAACGTTTGGGGCAAAGTTTTTACTACGAAAGATCAGAAATCTTTGAATATCTGATTACCACGTTCGCTGCCTATGACACAACAGTTGTGACATAGGCTGTTTTCGGTGGAAGCCAGTGTCACAACTGTTGTGACATAGGGCAGCCGTAATAGCAAGTCTGTCTACTAGGTTAGCTTTTGTTGGAGAATGGCGCACTTATGCTGCCCTGTCTGTAATGTACTGCAGTTTGTTTCTATGAGTGGGTTTTGAGCGATCAACATATTAATCGTACCTACATGAACAATGAAGTTTCAAAAGTAAGTACTTCAGTGTAACGATGCAAAGTGTGCCATCGAACAAACATCCAAAAAATGACGTATTACATATGTCAAGTCTGCAACGACGAACAGGACTAGGTATGTCTAGACGCTTCTTTTATTGAATTTCATCAGCAATAAACATTTCATTCCGTTCATTTATACATATATATAAGTATAATCATACGTTACTGTACTTTACTATAATAAATATACAGGGCTTTCATTTCAAAACTAGCCACCCGGAATAACTTTTGAAATACCTTGAATTAAATTTAACAAAAAACAGGTCAATTTCGATTTACGGGGAGGGGGGAGGGGAATTACGTGTGTCTGTAACCACGTAGTATCAACCCCTGGGTGAAAAGCGTATCGAAAAGATCAAATAGAAAAAGGTATTGTTTGACCCATCGTTGAAAAGGTTTTGTTATTAGCAATCTTTTAGCACTTAATTTTTTTTAAATCGGATGATTGAGTTATGCCTTTCTTTTTTAAAAAATAAAGCACTAAAAGATTGCTAATATCAAGACCTTTTCAAAGATGTATCACTCAATACCCCTTCCTATTTGAACTTTTCAACATGATTTTCACCCCCGCTTAGGGGTTGCAGGGTTGTTGATACACGTAAAATTCGTCCCTCCGTAAATATAAATTGACCTGCTTTTTTTGGTAAATTAAATTCAAGGTACTTTAAAAGTTATTCCGGGTGGCTAGTTTTCAAATGAAAGCCCTGTATAATAAACGTTACTTTATCTAATACTATTCGAGCATCATATCACATAAAATATATGTGCGACATTGGCTTCTTAGAGTAAAAATGAAGTCCAGTGCCGATGTCACATAGGTAGTGACATGAAGTCAAAATAACTAGAAAATCATCACAATTAATTAAATAACCCATACAATAAAAATATAAATTAAAATGTATTACATTTGCTGGTTGGCTTCTCGGTGAAAGTTTCAGTTTATGTGGGAAGCGAACGTGTTAAAAAAATCAGGCGTTAAACATTTTTGTAGACATCGTATTGTGACAAATTCTTAACAGTCAACATGATAACCATTGAAGTTCCAAAGTTGTGCATTGACGATTTCATTGGACTGCATACCATGCTACTAAATGGTGTCAAGTAGTGTGTGGCAAATTTTATGATGATATTAACTCACTTTCTTAGTATTAAATTATGTTAATAACTAATACGTGTACCACTATAATTAGTGGCAATCCCAGACAGGAAGTATCCTGATCCCACCCTCATTTGAGGAGACTCTATTATCCCATTTGTTAGGTACCTATTCCTTTCAAAAAATAAGATTTGTCGAGGTCATCAAAATAGTTATTTGTTTATGGGATTATTTCATCTGTGGAGTTAAATTTCTTTCCTCCAAGCCATTTCTTCAGGTTTGGAGGCAAGAAATAGTCACTCGGTGCTAAATCCGGAGAATATGCGGTCGCTTTTTTTCAAATACTCATTAAATCGATCGGATAAGTTGGCATAATATTCACCATTAATTGTTTTACTCTTTTGAAGGTAGTCAATGTAGATTATACGACGTGCATCCCAAAAAACGGTCGCCATGACTTTATGGGCTTACAAACTTACCTTCACCTTCTTTAGCGCCGATTCACCCTGGGAAATGCGTTGTTTTGCGCAAAAACTCGTCGATATTGCGGTTAAACAACGCCAAACACTCCTGAGAAGTTGTCACAAGATTGCGTTTGTGGTCGCTTGTAAGCAAACGTGGTAGCCATCTTGAGGAAACCATTCTCATGCCCAAGTGATCATTCACAATTGAAACCATCGAGCCATATGTAATAAGCCTATGGCTTCCACAATCTCTCACACTTTCAATCTCCGATCGGCCAACTTCATATCGTGAATTTTTTTAATTATTCCCGAACGATTGGCATCTCCTGTGCTTGTACGGGCACAAAGAAACTCAGTAAACCATTTTTTTACCATTGAAATTGATGGTGCGGACTTTTCATAGTACTTATCAAGCTTGTTATTGGTTTGAGTGATGTTTTTTTTTCACAAAAAGTAATGCTTAATGGGCACACCTAATTCAGTTTTTTTCATTTTTTTCTCAAACCACGCCGTAGTCTGTTATCAATGGCTGTCAAACACAAACTAAATGACGCAGCTGGTTAAAATTTTGACAGGAGTCGACTGACAGATATCTGTTGACAGGAGCAGTGTTACCCTCGCAGTTAAGAGGCGGGAAATTCAAAAGTACTCGCTCGGGAAAGGGGACATCAACAATGAGAACCAAGTTTAAATCTTCATCAGAGTAAGGCTACTACATAAGTATTATCATATTCCATTTTACTAATGAAACAGTATAGCTGCTAAGACCAGTTGGCATCTCTCTGCGGTTTCACAAAGTTTTCAAACATTCATCATGTTAGAAGGAGAAAGAAAGGCACAGACAGGAACTGAATGCGGATAATTTTCTATTTTCCTGTTAAATGATTACAGATATATTATGTATAGATGGTATCTAAATATTGAATCATGCATAAATGGAAGATGTAGATTTTCCTGTTTCTAATTTCGCGAAATACGAGTATAACTATGGGCATATCAGCATGACTTTTAATACACTTCACCAATATTTATTTTACAGATCGCGATCTTTGCCACAGGTCATTGTCGCGATAGCACACGGAAAGCGCTTTCATCTGTTTGAAGTGTTAATATGTTTTTGTAAACAGGCTATTATTAATTAGTTGATTCCGAAATATACTTTTATTAAAATATTTGAAGATTAGATTGCTACAGATCTGTTGCTACTACGTTAAAATTAAAATTCTCCCGAGAAATTAATGCATACAATTACGTATTTAAAAAATAAATATGATTAAATTACACAGTGCTTTCGAATAGTAACGAATAAATTTATTATTTCTGAAATTGAGAGTTTTTCGAAAGAATCCTCTGACACGTCGATTTTGTTTTAAACAAAGGTACTTTACGACATACGACCCATATTTCTGACGTATTCGTCATTCGAGATATGACGTCGTTGATATTTTTTTTAAATGGGAATACTCAATTTCGACCATACCAATTGGGAGAGCATTCTACGTACACATCGTTAAAAATATTTGACAAAAAAATTAAGTATTTATTTTATTTATTTTTATTCATTTTTCTAACATTAATGATAATGATTAAAGTACATGTTCTTGTTGAACATGGTCAATAACTTCAGGAGGTATGAGATGTATCTCCTGGCGAATTCTTTCTTTCTTCTTCTAAATTCGCCGATCTACTAACGTATACTTTGCTTTTTAAGTACTCTCACAAGCTGGCCACTCAATTGGCCCCCTTTTCCCTAGCTAACGATTCGGGAACACTTCATCTAAATAAGCACGGAGAGGTGGTGGATAATGGGGAGGTGCACCATCATGTTGAAAGAAAATGTCATTTTTCGGAAAATCACCTTTTTCATTTGGGTATAAATTTATTAATTCGGAAGTAAGGTCGACTCGAAGAAACTCCAAATATCTTCCACCAGTTAGGTTCACGTCAAAAAAATAAGCACCCAGAATTTTTCCTTTATTATTCCGCACCACACATTCTCTTTCAGAGGATATTGACTGCCATACTTTATCATCCATCGGGGATTCTCGGTAGGCCAATAAAGACAGTTTTGCTTATTGACATGGCCGTTCAAAGCAAACGTACCTTCGTCAGAAAAAGTTACGTTTCTTACGAAATTATTATTATTAGTGTATAGCTTTTACATTTGCTCGCAGAATTGAATTCGCCGATCAAAGTCGTCTTTAGATAGACCATGAACAAGACATACCTTATAAGGATGACACTTTGCTTTTTCCACAATTTTGTGAACTGTTGACGCTGCCATATTGAAATCAGAAGCCACTTGCGTAAGTATTGCGTGATGATTTTCTTGTATTGCCAACAAAACCTTTAGTTGATCTTCTTCTGATTTTGAGGGTTGAGAAGATTTAGGTAAATCTGGAATATGTCCAAAGTTATGGAATTTAGACTCAATATTGCTTACCATGCTGTGGCTAGTGGGACGTCGACCAGGATGAATTTCATTGAATAATTCAACTACAGTCGGAGCCACGAATGTTTTATAGTTACTACTATAGTATTAACGCTTTATACTCCAGATAATTATAGGCAGATGAAAAGGCCTGTCCTTTAATGAAAGTTCTTACATACAGGTATATACTTGTACCTAATCAGTCAGGATTCATGAGATTCAAGAGATTGATAAAGGAAATGTGGTATTGACTGTATTTTTAGACTTTAAACGTGCGTTTGAGACTATTGACAGAAACTTGCTGCTGTGTAAACTAAACAAAATTGGTTTATCGGGTAACGCCCTGAAATGGTTTGAAACTTATCTCTCAGATAGAACACAAACTGTAAAGTTTAGAAATGTGGTATCTGATGGGGTTAGCACTCAGTATGGTGTACCACAGGGAACTGTTTTGGGACCGCTTTTGTTTGTACTATATATTAATGATATTGTGAAATGTGTTGACAACTGTGAGATCTGTATGTTTGCTGACGACACTATGGTTTATGTTGCTGGTAAAAATGTTTACGATATGGTAGAACAATTAAATAATGATTTAAGTAAATTATACCAATGGTTATGTGATAATAACATGGCGATTAATCTAGATAAAACTAAATTTATGGTGATTGGGTCTAAATTTCAGGTAGCAGCTATAGATTTTAATAGTATAAATTTATACATTAAGCAATATAAATTAGAAAGGGTTGATAATATTAAGTATTTGGGTGTAATGATAGATTCTAACGTTAACTTTAAGTCACACTTGCAATATTTATTAAATAAGATATCTAAGAAAGTTTTCTTCCTAAATAGAATAAGTAAAAATTTATCTTCGTATACGTTATTACAGTTGTACAAAGCCATTATATCACTGTATATTGACTTTTGTTCAACAGCACTATTCAGCATAAACAGTACTGAAATGCAAAAATTACAAAAACTACAAAACAGAGCATTAAGAATTATATTGAAAAGCAATAAGTATACACCGATCAAACTTATGCTCGATTTGTTGAATCTGTTAAATGTTAAGCAATATATAGTCTACAAAACCATGATCTTTATTTTTAAAATAAAAAAATGCATGTTACCATCTTATTTAAGTGACAGAACATTGGTTCAACAACGGTTGTCCAAGACATACATGAACATAATACAAGAAATGTTAAAGACCTCTATATAGAGAGATTTAGTAGGGTCCGAACATCGAGGAATGTTTTTGTGAATGGTTTCAGGTTGTTTAATGCATTGCCTCAAAGTATACAATATTCTGATAATTTATATAACTTTAAGAGAACTCTGTTAGAATACGTTAAACAAGAATTCTATTAATCCTTATCTTTAAGCTTAGGAAGACCTAGATAATTTTTGATGTAGTAGTAGCGTAAAATAGTCAATTAAATAAATGTAATAAATGTTATAGTTGTATATAATAATAGCTTTGCTAATAAATACATTACTTACTTACTTACTTCTTTATTCAAAAACGTTGAATTTTCGTCGGTGGATACAAACTTTATCAAGACAACTGTTAAAAAACATTATAATTAAAATCAAAAACAAAATGACTAACGTGAGATTACTTACTTGAATTTGAACTTCTTTTGATAAATAATAGAATTGTTAGAAGTTGTATTTTGATGAGAAAGATACATTATTTAACACAAAGGTCAAAACACAAAGGTGTAAAGTTATTAACGACAACCAAACTCTTGCAATTGAAAACGCAAAATGGATGCTTTGCCAGAGAATAAATATTAAAAACTAAAATCAAATAACATCAAAAAACCGATGTCATGTAAAGTTTAAACAAACAAAAATACAGTCAGTTACAAAAGAAAAGAAGGCCAGGATAAATACAGTAAATGTAAAAAGAGTGCGGCCAAATTTTACTTAAAAGATTGAAATTACAAAAAAGTAAATGGGTGACGTTATTAATGGATAAGATCAACATAAATGGAACTTAGGTTTTCCACATCTTTCCTAAAATTAACTGAAGGAACCGTCTTCTGTATGAAACACGTTTTCTAAAAATTACGTTTAAGTCTATTACGTTCAAAATCCAAGACCTCAACTTTGTCAAAATCAAAAGTGTGACCCATCTGTTCAGTATGTACATACGTAAAGGGCGGTAGAGGCGCGATTAAGTCTAAGGTCGCTTCGGGGGTTAGAAATGCAACTTAGAAGTCTCTGACCAGTCTGGCCTATGTAACACCCTTCACAGTCCCGACAGTTGATTTTATAAACGAGGTTAGACTGTTGTAGAAGGGGAGTCTTGTCCTTGAGTCGAGAAAAAATTTTTTGAATTTTATTAATGGGGTAAGTACAAATTTGTATACATATTATTATAGTGACGGAACAAGTTAATAATTTTGTCAGTGAGACCAGGAACGAATGGTAATTTTCTGTAGATTTTAATGTCGGGATTGGTGTTGTTATGGCTATTGGATGTGTGTTGGAAAAGTTTTATAGTTACGTCATCAAATGAACAGTAGAGTAAAGACGAACGTTATACACAAAAATCGGATACATACGTATGTACAAGGAAGAGAGTAGTATGTAACGTACACTACCGTCCATAAGTTTGGAAACAAGGTGAAATTCCTTTGAGATAATTCACCTAATAGGTATATCGTGAAATCGTTAATCCCTATTGTAAATTATTGTATGCAAATATAAATTGTAACATATAATCCGGAAATTCCAAACATTAAGATAAAAATTTCTCCCGAATACGTTTTATTACTCTTTTCCAAGAATACGACTATTGTTTAACGGGGTTGGGGTGGGATACCTGCAATAATAACTTGCGGTCAAACGGTTTAGTACTACTTCGGGAATCGTCTAGTGAATGTAGTAAAAGTATTAATCCTTAGTGTCTTATCGTTTTCCTGTGTGGTAGTAGTTTTTTGAAATCAGTGCACAATTGTAACAATTGGTATAATACTGAGGGTAAAAATGCCGAAACGCAGACAATTGACTGTAAAACAACGTTCTACTATTAGTACCCTTTGTGACGAAGGATATACCGAAAGAGAAATTGCTCTACGATTAGGAATTTCACCGAAAGGTGTGCATAACACATTGGCCCGGAGAAGAGAAACCGGACAAAATCTTGATAGAAGACGAAGTGGACGGACACGGGTGACTTCTAGAGCTGAAGAAAGATTCATAATAACAACTTCGAAACGAGATCGACGTCTAACGGCACCGGATATCGCCACTCGTGTTAATACACAATGACAAATAAAGGTTTCTGTTACCACCGTCAAGAGGCGATTATTGGCAGCTGGTTTAAGGGGATGCATTTGACGCAGAAAACCGTTTCTAAAACGTATGCATAAACAGACACGCTTAGCATGGGCAAGGGAACATGCAAACTGGTCACTGGATAATTGGAATTCAGTCTTATGGACTGATGAATCAAAATTTCAGTTATTTGGCACAAAAAGGAGAGTTTTCGTTCGTCGTCGACCAGGGGAACGATCTAGTGAGGCCTGTTTAGTGCCGTCTGTGAAACATGGAGGTGGTAGTGTTATGGTTTGGGGTTGTTTTGCTGGAAGAACCACAGGAGATTTAGTGAAAACTAGTGGCACAATGCGAAAAGAAGAGTATTTGAACATTTCAGAAAAGCACTCTATTCCGTGTGGGAGCCGTCTTGTTGGTGAACCCTTCGTGTTCCAGCAAGACAATGACCCCAAACATATAGCTCGAATCTGTCAAAACTTCTTAAATGACAAGGCAACCAGAAATGAATTAAAATTAATGGTTTGGCCTCTCCAAAGTCCAGATTTATCCCCCATTGAGCTCTTGTGGGATGAGCTTGATCGAAAGACTAGACAGAGACAACCCCAAAACACCCAACAGCTATGGGAATGTTTGCAGGATGCATGGCAACAAATTGACGCAGATTATCTTCAGAAATTGATCGGAAGAATGCCTAATATTTGTGCAGCAGGTCTTAAGGCAAAAGGAGGTCATATAGAAGAAAATAAACTTACGACCTAATTAACACTTAAACGATATTATGTCTGTATAAATTTACTTATTTTTAACGATAATTGCTTATGTTGTAAAAGTACATTAATAATCACAATAAAATTTGATTGAATCTGCGACTTTTTGCAAAGTCCGTTGCTGTTTCCAAACTTTTGGACGGTAGTGTATGTCTCAATACTTGAGGATATACGTCCGTAACTTATTACGTATCAATGAACTAGTTGAAGAGAAACAAACATAATCGAGTAATGCGTTACTAAGAGCAAGATGGTTTTCGACCGCAGTGCATGTAATCTCACAAAAACACAACAACTGCTACTGTTGACATTTGCTGTTTTATGCTTTATATTGTTTATTATTTATAATGCTGTTAGTTGCATCTTCCAAATTAAATGCCACTTATAATGTTAAACAAAAATTTGAATTTGAAGGAAAAGCATGAAAGAAAATCTATTGAAAATGTTCATAACCCCGAAAAAATGGATAACTGATATTTCATGCTTTCATTGCAAACACAATTGGTGTACCTAAATTTGTTTCGTACGCTGCGTATGTCATAAATACTTATGACGTAACTACAAACATTCGTGGGCGCTGACTTGGTTAAGTGCGCTTCCTATCTCCAAATTCGATCATGCAAACAATTTCAATTCGTTCTCGTGCAGTTAATTTCACCGTTTTAAATAAAATGACAAAGTCACTACTCAATAAAAAATTCAAACATACTGCTTTTGCCCAACGAAAGATAAGAAGTCGATAAAAAATACAAAAAAAAACAAAAAAATGCGGTTTCAAGTTTTTATCTGAAAGTAGTAAAAAATATTTTCGGTCGGTAAGACAAGGGTCAAACAAGCATCATTTCCGACGATGTGCACATAGAATGACACGATTTTTCAATTGGCATGGTCAAAACTGGGTTTTACCATTTTTATTAAAAATTATACGAGTTGTATGTCGAAAATGATCTACTTTTGTATTGTTGTATTTAGAAGTACCTATACAAATTACAATTTTTGGAAATAGTTTTGCAAGTTCCTGTATAATGCTGGTTCATTTTATGCGAGTACATACTTATAACTAGTTTACAGTTTGCTATAAAATATTCCCTAACTAAAATTAATACTATGCCGTAACTGAGCACTCTTAAGGCTAAGTGTATAAGCTATTCGTGCTAATATATTTATACCTTAGATATAAGACGTATACAATAATTATATCTCAAAAACAAACTTGAAAGTTTCTGAATATTAAACGGGGTATTTCAATGTACGAGTAATGTAATTATAATGAAAGAATACTTAGCCGTAAACTTGGCTAACTTCATATTATTTCTTATCGTTTATTTTTAACTCGCGAACAACCGAACAAAACTTCATCCACGAACTAGTTTCAAACTTTTATCGAAAGCAAACAGATTATCGCCGCCTAATTTGATGCTATACTCTCACCTTAAGCCGGGCGTGTATAACACGGAAAGCGTTGCTGGCTTATCTTGACCTAGCAGCTAGTAAGTACTTGTACAGCATCGTGCTCGAGCTCAATAATGTAACTACGTTATCACCCTTCTTCCACAGTTTCATTGGTAATGTTATATCACGTCACTGTTAAATCGATGCGTATATTTAACATCAAAATGATTTGAAATTGAGTACTGGCATTAGTTAGTTATTCATTTATTGGGTTAGCTGAAAAGATACCTGAATTATTATAAGGTAGAGCCCATTAGAAATTTCCTGGTGGATCGACTGGATAAAGTAACCTACAAATTTTATTTCCCATCTTATCATTTAGATCAATATGAGTATACATTACCAAATAGCATCTATTAGGTTAGAAAGCTCCTCCTCCATCTTCTAGACATAATAATCATACAGAACTGCTTGGATGATAATGGATTTCTGAAGACTCTATCGGTCGCCAAATTTGATTCCCATGTAGTATGCTCCAGAAAGAGCTGCAACTACTAGAGGAACAGTAGAACCTTCCTTTAAGATGGTTATCTAGTCACAGTGGAATCAGCGGAAATTAGCAAAATTATTTGCTGACCAGTTACCCAGAGCAGCTAGCAAACGACTATTATATATTACAGGATCATAACTAACGGGTGGAAGTTTCTATGGCTACAGCAAAGGCTTCCCGATCTCGTTGGAATGGAGTTACCGGCAAGAAACGCTTCAAATTTTTATATATTTATGCATAGCATGGAGCATTCTGTAAAATAAGTCAAGGCTGAGAGATTGCTCATATACAGTGTGTCGCACTCTAGACAGCACCACCTCAGTGTTTTGCTAATATATTATCGATTTAAAAAATTTCTTGTTTCTGAAAATTTTTGGATTCAATTTTCGACCAATCAAAATTAATCCTTTTACGTCACATGTATCAGCATATCCAATTAACATTTGATTATACTGATAACTACCTCGGAATGTTATCACTAGCGATAACACCCCGGCTGTCACCTGACTTAATGTCATATCACTGCTTATGTAAAACTTTTGACAGTTTCAAATTTAATTTTCGAAATATCACGATTTGGAGAACTAAATAGTGAAAATATAGATAAATTGGAAACAAATTCAGCAACTTCTGCAAGCGCATTTAGTTTCTCAAATTGTACTTTCAATAATTCTTCTTTTAATAAATAAATGTTAACGTTAATTTAAAAAGCCAAAAATTGTCTGACCAAATATCCCACGGACAGAGAAAAATCCTCATAATTTTATTACTTTCCTGTAGCACGTTTCTTTAGGTAACATCCCTCCGCCTACGGCGTCGGGATGTCACCAAGCAACGTGCTCTCGGAAAGTAATAAAATTATTTCGTGATTATCACTGTCCTAGGGATATTACTACTGATAATACCTCTTACTAAACGGCAATTTTAGGGCATGTTACCTTCCCGATCACAGTAAAATGCTAGCTTACTGTGACTTAAAATAAACAGCAAAATTGAAGAAGTCATAGTAGGATTTTTTTTAGAAAAAAATTCTGTTAATGAAGGTTGTTCAGAATCATTTAAATTAAGCTAAATCCAAAATTTCATTAAAAACAAAAAATCTTGAAAATTCGAAAAATTCGGATAATTCGAAAAATAATTTTAAAAGTTTTGCCATGATTTTAAGTTTATTACTTGAATTCAATAGAAAAATAAAAAAACGATGCTTATTTGCTTAAATAACAGTATTTTCAACTAAATCATCATTAGCGTTGATATATTTTTCTATACGTCTTCTATTATCCGATTTTTTAAACCATTCTGAATAACTTTTATTAACAGAACTTTTTTATAAAAAAATCCCTAATATGACTTCTTCAGTTTTACTGTTTATTTTAAATCGCAGTACCCTAACGTTTTACTGTGATGGGGAAAGTAACATGCTCTAAAATTACAGTTTAGTGAAAGGTGTAACCAGAAATAAAAAAAAATAAATCGACAATATAAATCGTCATCCAGAATTGCTTGGATGATAATGGATTTCTGAAGACTCTATTGGTCGCCAAATTTGATTCCCATGTAGTATGCTCCAGAAAGAGCTGCAACTACTAGAGGAACAGTAGAACCTTCCTTTAAGATGGTTATCTAGTCACAGTGGAATACTGGGGTGGTGTCGTCTAGAGTGAGACACACTGTATATCGTAACTGGGCACTGTGCATTCAGTTAGCGTATATACGCATTATGACCTTTTCTATGCACAGAAGCTATGGTAGTATAGAATAGGCTCATGGCGCATCTTTTTGTCGACTTCTTTCTGTGAATGCGATTAGATCGAAATGTCATGAGGACGCCAGAAGCCTTTTGGCCTAGCGGCCATTTAGGGTGTAGTCGACCATGAATGAAAAAAAAGACAAAAAATAAAGGAGAGTAAGCAGAGATTTTGCAGCAGAGCTAATTTACTTCTTGGTTATCAACTTTTTTCATGCCAGTAGCCCCATGATAAGCCTTCCACCGATTAATCTAAGCCTTCACTTTCAGACTAGTATTTGCAGTTAGTGGCTTTTTAACGAACCCCAGGATTGACTTAGGTGTTACGGCATTGATCTACTCTGTCATTAGAATTGTCTTCAATAGATGCTAGTATTTAAGCCAATCTTCGCAATTAGTAATCGCGTAAGTATCTTCAACTCTGATTTTCTAAGAACTACTAGGTTCTTGTATCTATTTAGTTAGACGAAGTTTGTAAATTCCTTTGCTTCAGTTTC
>ML218734.1:5043-43661 GCA_004785975.1 Popillia japonica
TAATAATAATAATAATAATAATAATAATAATAATAATAATAATAATATCGTTATGGGAGCTACAGGAGAAGTGCCGCACAAAATATATCACAGCCTGAACATCCTTGGCATACAAAAGAACATATATCTCCAAATGCAAAAATCCATCCTCCTCGATACATGCGCTATACTTCGCCGAATAATGGGGATTACCTAAGGTTGCAAACCCAGTCATCTTGCTACGGTCGATGACTGACACTCACCCAGACATAAAAACCAAAAGTCTGTGAAAACGGAAAATAATAATAATAAAAATAATAATAACAATAATAAACGCCCTTATTTTCACAACAAGCAACAAAAGGAAAATAAATAAATTCTAAAAGCAGCATACATGAGTAATTGTGAAAACCATGAGGTGCTGCTTTAACACCGAAACCTTTACTTATAAACTGATAAATTATTCCGATAATAATGCCTACAATAACTTAAACTATAAATACAACTGTGATGCATCAAACCCAATATAACATACCAAAATAAAATGGAAATTATCTATTGTTTTGCAAGAAGATATCTATATACTGCACACTTGAACGCGATAGGATGGAGAGATTTCAGAAAGGCAGGCAACTCATTACATTGTCTATAAATGTTGTAGGAAAAGGACCTCTCAAATAAAGTGGTATAGTGGACCGGTGGGGCTACGAGTCCCTTGCTACGAATGTTAACGTTGTGGACGTTGGAGTCGTATTTAATTTTATTCCACAAATAGTGCGGTTTTTGACAGTATATTAGCTTATGAAATAAGTTTAAAGAGAATTGCTTAATGCGACTGGACATATTTAGCCACTTCAAATCCATGGGAAATACTATCATATTTGCGAATACCATAGATATATCTAATACAATTCTGTACTCTCTGCATCCGCTGGTGTTCAACAACGTTCAGACACGGCCCATATACAGGAGCACAATAAGTGAAAGCGGACAGAACTAAGGTATCACACAACATTATCTTTGTTTGCCTAATGAGAATATGTGGACGAGGATATAATAACTTCAAATTACTGTACCTATGATCTTGGAAATGTGTTCCCTATACCTAAATGAATTGTCTATAGTAAGTCCCAAATTCTTTGCCCGATCAGAGAGAGGTACCACAGTATTATTAATTGTAATCTTTATATTGTCCTTAAACCTATCAACATCCCCCGGCCTTTCAAATAGAATAGCTACAGATTTGTTGGGGTTTAATTTCAGAGAATGCATTTCAGCAAAACAGGCGACACCATCAAAATTTTCCTTTATCTTACTCAAAGCAGAGTCAAAACGACTCTGAACGATTTATATATTTGTGTGTCATGTCATCCGCATACATTTGTATGTGACTATGCTTAACATATGTTTGCAAGAGCAATGTATAAATAGAAAAGAGAAGTGGACCCAGAACTGACCCTTGCGGGACACCGCTATGCAAACAAAGAGGTTTTGAGCTACTACTAGACAGACGCACAAGTTGGCTCCGACCATTCAAAAACGAACGAATCAAATCAATGGCGTGGTCGTTGAAACCAATATGCGATGCAATTGAAATTAGAATTTCGTGATTAATGGTGTGAAATGCTTTGCTGAAGTCAAGCAAAATTAATAACGACAATTTATTCTTGTCTCTGGCGTCAATTATACTGTTCGTCACCTCCAATAAAGTTGTCGTACAACTAAACCGTCTAAACCCTGATTGACAATTGGGCAGTATTGAATACCTATGCAGGTGGGCGAACATTTGCTCGTACATAGATTTTCCAAAATTTAACTCATTACTGGTACCATACTTATCGGACGAAAATCACCAAACTGTGTCAGTTTATTCGTCTTAGGCAGCAGCATAACAGGCGTTTTCACGCCTAACAGGAGGTGCAAGACTACGTCAGTGCTAACCGGATGCAAATCGAAAATATGACCAATTTTATCGTACGTGGAATCTTTGTATAAGTCTATAGTTCGATTTACATTTGTCACAGTAGTGGGAACAGCCTCCACGAAGAATCTATTAAACTCGTCAGGGTCAAATAAGTTTTGTAGGATATCAGGGGATCGATTGCGACAGGTATTTAACTTTTTCCTTTCTGTCCATAGCAATTTAGAATTTTTTTGTTTAGACAGGAATTCCAAGTAAGCTTTTTTCTCATTGCGAACTGCTAATGTGGTGTAATTTCTCAGTTGTTTATAATAATCCCAATGAATGACAGACCGTGTCCTTTTAAACCTTGACTTAGCCTTATTGGGCAATTTCTGCAAAACTCTTATGGTATCTGTATCTATACCGATACTACCATCCGTTTGTTGCTAACCCTTCTCCACTATGGTTCATTGACTGACAGTTATAAAAAAACATATCAGAGCAATATTTTTGAAAAAATTTACATACATCTTACAAATTATGTTGTAGTTTGTATACAAAGACTGCAACTTCATTCTATAACCGAAAAGGCCAAGAAATCTAAAAAATCTATAAGCAAGGAAATGCATAAACATTTTCTTGATACGAAAGAATCTGATCGCATATATTCCAGAACCATTTATAAAAAATCTAAAATCAGGATATACAAAACAGTCTGAATGACTTTTCCAAAAATAAGTTCGAAGTCTTTGAACGAAAATTGCTTCGAAAACTCTGTGGATCAATCAACAATAATGGAACATGGGGGATCAGATACAGCCATGAACTTTATTAAATATACAGGGAAACCCCCATTCTAGAATTCATTAGGTTTCAGAGGCTCAGATAGACAGACTACGAGAGGAGAATGTCGGACACGAGTCTCACCGAGGGAGCACTCAACAGCAAAATGCAAGGCAAAAGACCAAAGAGCAGACCACGAAAGCGGTGGGAGTATGAAGTAGCAGAATACGCACGGAATCTGCTAGGCGTCAGACTATGGAGAAGAGAAGCTATGGACCATCAGATTTGGAGGTGTAGATTGATGGAGACCAATGGTTAAACCTGGAAAGAGAAGAGAGAGCCTGACGGGTCAAAGCATGTCTTTATTCTTGGCGTAATGATAAGTCAAGATTCCCGTAAGTGGCCCCCTCATGGAATCTTATCTTGCTTCATTGAATTTCGTGTGTTTACCTTCCTTTATGGTGCCAAGCCAGTCCAGTAAAAGTGTTGCTTAGCATAGATCTCAGATCTGGCAAATATTTTGATGTTGCTGTAAAACCTTGTCCCATATCCGCATAGATTTTGGCTGAATGATAGTTTGCACAAATCTTCAGCTAGTATGTCAGTTATTCCATTTCCTTTTAATGGCTTGGCTTCCATTTAATCGACGTAATACTGTGATGCACTGCTGTTATGTAGCAAAAGTGTAAAGTATAAAGAAATTTGGTGCACAACTATGTACACTAGAATTTCTTGTTCTTTTTCCAATAGCTGACTAATCTTTTTCTCTCTTACTTAAAACGAATACATTCTTCTTGTATTTAAAGAATCAAGACAAATAACTACGAAATAAGTCGTAGATGGCGGCTGGGAATAGTTCTCATACTACAGCTTAATTCGTAGTTAAAATAGATTTAATGTAGCGCCTCTGATATGTAGCGCTTCTTGACAGCTCTAGTCTAGTCATAACAAATTAAGCTTCTGATAATTTTTATATTTGAAGCAAACTTTTTTCATCTATTAACGCTGGGTTAGTGTTGACAGTCTGTGGCTGCCATGTTGTTTTGGCGACGTCTGTCAAATTTATTCTTTATTATTCAGCCAGTGATGCCAAATTACCATAACATGATTGAGCAACATGTCCAAATGATAAACGTTTACTATCAAAATGATTGTTCGTTATTAAAATCTATTAAAAATGTATGGTGGCCAAATTTGAAACAACTAGTACAATCAGCCAACATATTAGCCGAGAAACCGCCCATGTCTGGGCTTCGTTGGTTTCCTTGTCGTTTGGAAGGCGATCCCAATTTTGACCGGAAAATCATCTTCAGTGATGAGACGCATTTTTATATAAACGACTACGTTAATAAACAAAATTGTCGTAAATGGAATGCCGCCAATGCAAATGAGGTTCACTAGGTGGGAATGCATTCACAAGAAGTTACTGTTTGGTGCGGATTTTGGGCTGGCGATGTCATTGGTCCAGACTATTTCGAAAACGATATTGGTGAGGTCATCATCATTAATGATGAATACTTCAGATCAATAATGACCGATTACTTTTGGGCAAAATTGGATATGTGGACAGCTTGTGGTGTGGTAGCAAATGCCACGATAAAAATTCAGTATCAATGACTTGAGTTTATGGTTATCCATCTTAAATCATTGTCTAGATTTTTGTCTACTCACTAAAGTAGCTTTCCCATGTTATAACGTTGAATCACTCCCTACTACCAAACACTAGCCCAATCAATTTTGAAAAACTTCACGATAAAACTGTGATCTAACGAAAAGTATATTTACTTATAATCTCTCGCTCTAGTTGTGTAGGGTGTTATCCAATCAATATCCCCCAAATTCCACCAATTCCAATACCGGTACTCCTGATAAGGAATAAATTTGTATCTCCAGGGCGCCTCTAACACATCAAACACATCAACAGGCCTAGCCTTTTACTAGAAAAGTACACAATGACGCATTACCCGAAGGCAAAAGACTATCCCTACGACGACATCCCGACGGCAAAGCAATTTGCAATTTACTAGATTCCACGCAAGCCAGTGGCGTACACCAAAAATCAGAATAAATCTAATTTATTCCGCTAAGAAATAGAAAATATATTCTAACCGAACAATTTAATTTATTTAATAATTGATGCCGAAATTATAAATTAACTTCCAAGATTAAAGTTCTGCTAGGAAAATGCTCAGCCTAATCACGTATGAACCAGCTTTGTCAGTAATTGAATATTGATGGGGTATGGGTTTAATTTTCTTGAAATATGGAATATAATTTTATGGAGCTACCTAGAATTTTGTTTCTACACACTAGATTGACGCTACTGTATTCTACCCGCAGCTCAATACATCGTATCGGTGTTGCTCTCTAGACACATTCTAAATCAATTTACGGCAGTCTTTCTCAAGGCCGTAGTTCACGCTGCCCCCGGTAAGCATCAACACGGCAACAATCGTGACTTCTGGCATCCCTGTGGAAGTACCCCGAATACCCAGGCATTAAACATTAAAGGACACTTGGCGGTGAAACACTGAAAAGCAATAATCATGGAATGGGAGGGCTGGGTGAGTCGCTTCTAATTTATTTATGGGACCGGGAAGTGGATGTCGGTGTATTTATACTATGAAATGGAATGATTAAATATAAGGAGTGTATCTGTATGCGTTGTGCGGGATATATCTAAACTTTACTATATGATATGTTGATAGCACGAGTAGCTACGATTGGTTGTTGTCTATTCCCTGTATTTCTTCGAGGTAGCGTGCTCGGTGTTGACTTTAATATTTGATATGAAGAACACGTGCTGTTGAGGGGGGTCTTAGTAAAAGGTAACGGAGTCGATGCACGTAAAGAGAAATTAGACGATTTCTTGGTAATGGCGTGACGAATCAACGTGCAAGTGTTACAATGGATGTTACATTTTTGATAATGGCTAAGAGCAAAGTTAATGAACATTGGGAAAACTTTATTTAAGTTAGAAATGACTAACGAATAAGTAACTAGTGTAAGAAGTTGTTATGACAAGGTAAGAACGTGAAGTAAATTACAAATTTATCATTACATTAGTGCTAAATTAAGTAATAATGTAAGTATGTACTTAAGTATTATATATTTCTGGCGAGAATGAGGAGTGGCAGGTCTATTTTTTTTACTAGTTTATGTTTTTATTTCCTTGAATGAAAGGTCAGGAAAAGATACCTAATGTATGGCTAAAGTTAGCTGCAGGTACATCAACAGGAATTTCAAATATAAGGGATGTCCAAAAATTGTTTAATAATGGACTTAATAGGCTTGAATCAGTTTTCCTGATTTTCCTTACCTACTTAGACTTTCAATGCCCCATACAGGATGGAAGCAACTATAAGGAAAGGTTTTTCAAAATCCTAAAGCAAACCTGGTATTAAAGCTACCAGAAAATGGAATATTTCACAGAGAAACTTTTAGGAGATTTGGTGTTACGAGAAAATTTCGAAAAAAAATGGAGCATATTATGATTTTGGCCACTTTTTTTTGTTTCTACGCTAATAATATTTTCTTATAAAAAAAACTAACCTCACCTATATTAAAAAATTGGGATTGAATTCATTTCATATACAGTCAGTTCTTTGAGTAGCCATCCTGAGACAATAAAAAAGCCATGTGACTAGTACAACTGGAGGATAACTAGCTTGGTTTGTAGATGCCTCCAAAATGTCTAAAGGCACGTGCATTAAAATTTGGAAAAACACGGAACCAGATGGTGAATCTGCACATTACCTGAGGGTGCTCCTCTTCTGTTTTCCAAGCCGGAATTATAGCCGTTCAGACGTGAGAAGGTGTGCAAAATGCATTTTAACTTCCTCGCATGATAATGAATCGGTGGAAATATTATTCGATAATCAAGGTGCCCTTAAGGCTCTACAAGCTGTCAACTATGATTCCGAAGTGGTACTGAATTGCCACAGGAAGCTGAAACATCACAACGTTACGCTGAGATGGGTACCGGGCCACTCTGAGATTAGTGGAAACGAACTTGCTGACGGGTTAGCCAGAGCAGCCAGTGAACGACCATTCACAGTTCCGAAACCCATTTGTGGAAGTTCCTATGATGGCGTTAAAGCTTTCGTCAGAACTCAGCTTTTGCCAGACACGGGCCCCACTGGGGGAGACTTACTGTAATGATACATTCTGGGAAATCGTCTGTACCAGGACAAATACCTCAAAGTCGCTTCTACCAGCAGGCCCAGGCTAAGGATGCTTACAAGCATCTGCTTGGCCACTGCACATTGAATAGACACCTGCATTGCATGTGCTTAGAAAATTCTCTCCAGTGTAGAAGATACGGAGACGCAGAAAAACTCCCGTGCATCTCCTTTCCGACTACCCAGCACGGGGTGTGGAAAGGCAGAGCTACTTTGGGGTCGCGAGATTATACTAAGCCAGACTAGAGAAATTAACTCTCGACTAGTCGCACACTTCTTCTAACACGTGCAACTCGATCGGAAGGTACAATAAGCTTTTTTAGCCGAGCGTCCACACAGAGTTACCCGCTGGACCCGCGAGGAATATATAAAAAAAAGTTTGAACAGTTTTGCCAATGTTTTCAGAAAAAATGCATCGGGAAAAACGCGCAGAATTCCAGATTGAAAGGAATAGAGAATTCAAGTGGTGGTTACTAAAACAGAATATCAGAAGTCCTATCATAGGTCCACGATGTCTTCTACGGGACATCTTTGTGTACAGAAGGCGCTCAGGTGCGCCAACGATGCTGTTGGACCGTTTCCATGAACTGAGAAAGGAAACAAATACATAATATGGCCAAAGGTTTTCATTACCCTGCAAACCTATTACTGAAAGGGATCATCTTAAAAGCAAAAGTTAGGAAATAGCTTTATCTTCATTCAAAATTAATTTATTAATTATAAATTAATATAATTATATAACTTGACATTAAAGACTTGTCTTCATTCTGTTGACTGTTGATTTTCTAATAGTTCAGTGGTAAATTTCAGACAGCCTCATCAGCACCACGTAGCTGTACTCCATGCTTGACGGTCAGCGTCTTGCCTTTTGTTTCCCATGAAAGCTTGTATCAGCTGAAATACATTTTGCCTCCTTCATTCATAGTTTCTCAGAATAAATTGGTAAAACTGATTATACATTTACCAAGTCAAATAGCTACTTGTTATTCGTAAGTACTTGGTGTCTGTTTAGGAAAGAAATGACGCAGTATAAAATGGCTTTCAGAGAGTAGACAAATTTGAAGTAGATTTGTACAAATTGTTAAAAAATGCAGGCTCTCCAGAGTTACACACTGGTACCAATTCAGCTATCTTT
The DNA here is from genome assembly GCA_004785975.1 of Popillia japonica. NCBI lineage: Eukaryota > Metazoa > Arthropoda > Insecta > Coleoptera > Scarabaeidae > Popillia > Popillia japonica. The sequence continues at coordinate 13,025 of ML218734.1, forward strand.
ATTGTATGTACATATTGGGCAATCCGTCATTCCATCGGTAGGCTTTAAACCTACAAAACAGGAATAAAACTAAATTTACCAAACAAAGCTGTCAAAGCATGTACCTAATCAGTTGCAGCCGAAAAGACCAGAAGATGATTTGGTAGATTACTATTGGAGTCTGTACTGATTTTAGGTGTCAAATTCAAAAGACAACATTTAGAAAATTTTGCATTTATCGAAGTATCTTAAGCAACTAATGAATGCAGTGATGAAACTTCACTATTTAATGCTGTTTGTAAAGCAGACCAAATGATTAAAGAATGCACTGGAGTGTTGGAGGACCAACTGGAACACGAAACTGATTTGTAATTTGAGTAGCGCCATTCGACTAACAGCAGAGAGACATATTTGAAACAGCAATAAATTCAGGATTGCAAATGTTAGAGTTCTGGTAAGTATACACCTAGAACTTTAGAGTCTTTAATGACAACCCAATCTCCAACAAATGAAGGAAATATACACTTCGCTGCAAAATTAATTAATTTTTTTATACAAATCTCCTTTTTAAAGAGTTCGTATTTTCTTATTTCTTAAAAATATGAATTTATTGAAATTATTATAAAGGTGTCAATTTTGATTAACGTAATACCAACTAATAAAAACATTTTCGTTATTAAAACTACACGTCAATCACGGCATAAAGGGTAACAGGCAACATTGTCATTTATCGGAAGTTGAAGTCGTAAAATTGGGAATCCTTATCAAGGAAGGGTACCCTCAACAACAATTTGGCCGAAGACTGGGTGTTGCACAATCTGCCATTAGTAGTGCTTAGCGAAGATATCAAGAGAGTGTAGCTACCGTAGACGGCCAGCCCAAGATAGGAAACGCAAGACAACGATCGCAGAAGACCGATTATTGAGGATTAATGCTAAACAAAGACGATTTTGTTTGCTAAAGCATTAACAAATGACCCCCAGAATGCAACTGGTAAGTGCAGATACCGTTTGAAGAAAGTTGGTTGATGCTGGTCTAAAACCGTACCAACCTGCTACTGGGTAGGTGTTAACGGCTGCCCACCGAAGAGCTCGATTGGTTACAACGACAACAGTTACAACAGTTACAACGTTGGGGCTCCCTTCGGTGGGGACCGAAGGGAATTACAAGTGCCCAACGTGTGGCAATTCATTGAGATTTGATAGGTCCCAAGATAGGTCAGTCGCCAGATAGATATTTTAGACCTACAATATTTATTTTAATTGTTTCAAATGTTAGTATCAATGGTTGGGTATGGAAATGTTACCAGAAAATCTCCTTCCGGAACCGAGCTCCACATGTATCTGGGACGCCAGTTGCATTATGAACAGGAACTGTTTTTGCGCGATCTAAACTATCTCTACAGCAGATTTTATGCTTCATTAATTTGTGGGTTCGATGTCTTTCCCAAACATTCATTTGCGAGGAACTGAAGCTCAGTCAAAGAACTGCTGTTGATTGGGCTTCATTTTGTCGGGAGGTTTGTTTGGAGTATTTCATATGTACCGACCCACAAAATTAGGTGGCCCAGGAATCGTTGTCGAGATAGACGAGTCCAAATTTGGCCGTAGAAAGTACCATAAGGCACGTACCATATGGATCGAACCTGGGACCTGGTCAGGCCCGGTTTGGGATACTGTGCCTCGGTTTGGGTTGATATGGTCTGGCTGGAGCTGGTGTGGCTCGGTGGAACCGTTTGGCTTGATGTGGCCCGATTTTAGTTCGTGTGGCCCGGTTGGGGTTGATGTGGCCCGGCTGGAATTGATGTGGCCCGGTTGGGGTTGATGTGGCCAGGTTGGCTTTGATTGTGGCCCGGTTTGGGTTTGGTGTGGCCTGGCTGGAGTTGATGTGGAGTGGTGTGGCTCGCTGGTATCCGGTTTGGCCTGATGTGGCCAAATTTGGGTTCGTGTGTCTCGGTATGGGTTTTTTTTAACTTGTATGGATTTCTTATTTGAATTTACATTTATTGTTCTTACCTCGAAAACTTGTACATTGATTTGTTTCTTTACATCATTTCTCTTTTTATTTATTTTTTTTTTAAATTGGAGTACAATGTTTTACTCAAAGTATTGTTTATTATACTGTTTAATTATTGTATACTTTGCTTGGGAATAAAAAGCATTTTAGTACTGAACTGCTATTTTTTTATTTCTTAACAAATGCATGCACAAATTATTTCTTAGAAAATATTATTTCCATTCTTAGAGGATAATGTTCCGGTATGGTACCTTTTTCATTACAAAAGTAGCGTTCTATTTTTAAATCACAGGTAAATTGTATAAAAGTCGATAAAGATGCATAAGTTGAGCATGCGTAAAACTAGTGATGATTATTCTAACTAGTGGTGAATATAATGTCCTGCAGAGGGAAGCACTTTAAAAATATATATCTAACCTCAAAATAACGTTACTTTTATTATTTTTTCCTCGCCAAAAAATAGGTGCGTCAAGTTTTTGCATATTCTGTCGTTTTAGGATCCAAGAATACGTTATACCAAAACTTTCGAAAATCGGAGTTAGGTCGCTATTCTTCAATTTTGCCGCAGATTACTTATGGTGTGGTGTGGTATAACTGTTGGTGACCGTACAAACATTTATGTCATCCTGATAACGTGATAGTTCCAATTGTTGAACTATGTGGTGCTCACATTGCTAACATCGTAAGGCAAGAGCTGGTTGCCACCTATATCAATGTTTAAGAGTGTCCAGCCCGAAGCCCAAATCTTAACCCCATTGAACATCTCTGGGACAATTCCGGAAGACAGATTAAGGTCCTGGAACATCCTCCTAAGATATTACGCGAACTGCCAATAAGATTACAAGAAATTTGGACAGCAGTTCCTTAAGAAAAGATTGCTTCACTAATTCGAACTATGCCAGAAAGAGCGAGGAGTGACATTTCATTTATTATCTCTTAATTTTGCGGAGAAGTGGATGTAGTTCAGATAGTCAAAATATATTGCTAACATACGTAAACACGAAAATCATTATTCATCCTAAGAATATCTCAAACTGTACCATGGACATCTGAAACAAATTCTAGCCATCTCCCTATTTGCCCGACTTTGCATGGTAGTTACTTGAATATCATTAAACAAAATTGGCGAATATGCTTCACAAGTGTTTCCTGACGATTCTCAAGGTCATTCCTAATCAGTCAGGACTAGGAAGTACAGTAAGAATTGGAAATTTTACTGAAAATAATAATAGAAATTGAAAATTTAAGTTATAGGTCCTACCCAAGATTGAGACATGCAACTGACAATAAGTAAATGAGGCTATACTTCAGATATCTAAGCAAAAGTTGTTTATATCCATAGTCCAGCAACAAATCAGTTATACATATGTATTATTCATGCGGCTAGTGTGGTTAGATCCTGACATCAAGTTACTTAATTCCACATACGAACTCTCTCGTACAAAAACATCAACGTATAGCATTAAATTTGTTGAGACTGTCTTCAAACGAACCACAATCTAATAAAAAAAAAGCATGCAAGCAAGAATATCGCAAATCATCCATACACAAGGAACAACAAAAAGCCAGAAAACGACCCTCCGTGCATAAGGGGGAAAATAAGATTTCCACGGCGCTCGCACGTTTCCCTTTGTACTCAACAACACGAAACGCACAACACATACGTACGTCCATTTTGCACGCGGATTTCCGTTCGGGTTCCGCACACTCAGCCGCATATTCTGCAATCAGAGATCGTTCTTTGATCAAGAGAGCGCACGGGGTTGGAAAATCACCAATTTAAACAGTGACGAGGCTCGCGGGAGTGACGGCTTTTTTTCTCTCCTTCCAGCTTTCATTCGGATTGTTACCGCAGACACGTGCCAACAGACGCCTTAATATCCGGTTACTTCTTGTATCGCCCTCGCTGTATGGATGCAACTCCGCTTCGATATGTTGATTTTGAAGATGAAATGTTCAGATATGGTCGGAAGATTTATGTAAAAATAAATTGTGTTATGCTGTGTTTAAAGTTAAGTTAAGAGAAATTAGAAACCAAAAATCGACATTAAACGCATTGAACCGCGTGAAGGTGCCACATTCTTTTGTCCAAGATTATAACCCTATTCGGAATGGGGTGCGTACAAAACCGCCACACAGCGTAAACCTCTAACCCGCACGTTATCTCTCTTTCGCCGAGTGAGTAATTCACGAGACAATAAGGATACTTATCGCTATATTTTTTTCTCTCTCTCTACGGCGATGAAAAGCCTCCTAATTTATATCTACATATTGTGTGTGAATGCGTACGCTACTGGGTCGTTGCCGAAAAACGGAAGCTGGAAGGAGGAACGCGGAAGAGGGTGAATGGTAGGTAGTAGTAGGTTGTAGCCCGGACTAATGAATGCCGTAATAACGTGTAATGAACTCTTTTTGATGCTTCCCTCTCCTTTTTCTTTTGTATGCTGGATATGTGCAGAAATGATTTTTTTTTCAACGGAAAATGTATATTATTCACGTTGAAAAGGTAATAAGAACAACAATAAGGGCGAATCAAAATAAATATAGCAAGGATAATGATCTATGTGCGTGTAACGACCTATTCAATACGTGTTTTTGCAAGATTGTGTTTTCACAACATCTATATTGACGTGAGGTTGTCTGTTACGTCCTAATTGTCCTAATTAGGTCTCGTGGTTTTAATTAATTAGGTGTAGTTTAGTTTTTTATAAACAAAGGTTTCGGAGTTCGTTACTGATTCAGAAATAAAGTGAGGTTAAATCATGTATATATAAGAATTTATATATCCACCACCGAGACACTTAATAAAGCTTGGAGTGGATGTCCTTTTAAAATTATGATAGCATACCAAAATACTTAGCTGTAATCCAACATACAAATGCTTCTGAATATCCAGCAAAAAAACTTAGGTGTATTACAGTCTAAATTTAGCTAAAGATATCCTCGTATGTCATCAGAAGCTCCATTCGGTTAACAACGAGGAAAAGTACAGACTAGTATTATGTACCTTTCCAAGAAATAGCAATCAATTCATAATTGCAAATGATAGAGTTCTGCTAGGTATACACCATAATCTAGCACTTGTCTGTACTGACCGGTAAGTTTAAGGTATTTAACATAACCAATCTTGGAGTATATCTGTTGCATTTTAAGATAAATCTCATAGCTCTATTTTCAATTTTTTGTAATTGTTGTGTTTTATTCTTGTTCATATTGAATAATATAGTAGAGCAATACTCAAGATGAGGTGGAATTATTGATTTATAAAGGAGTAGTCTAGTATACATACATAAGTGCTAAAGGTTTCCCTACCCTATTTAGAAAATGTACCTTCTTAGACATCTACAAATGTTGTTCCTTACAAATTTAACATTTTCTTTAAATAATAAGTTATTATCCAACAGTACCTCCAGATATTTTATGCTATCAACACGTTCTAACGTATTGCTGTGTATATTAATTTGAATCCGATTAATATTAATATTATTCAATCTGTGTTTACTACCTATAACTATAAATTTAGATTTTTTAACAGTAATACTTACACTGTTAGAGCACATCCACTCATAAACTGAAACAAGTTCATCATTAATTATTTTGGCTATATTCTCGATATCATTACCACATACATACAACATTGTGTCCTCTGCAAACATACACACATCACAATTCTTAACTCTATCCATCAAATCTTTATTATATAAATTAAAAAGTAATGGCTCCAACACCGTTCCTTGCGGAATTCCATATCTTGCTCGTTCCGATGTTTCTCCTTCATACTTAACTATGTACCTGGTAACGATCAGTCAGATATGATTTAAACCAATCGTTAGCTCTACCTGTAATACCTATACTCTCTAATTTTTGTAATAACAGTTTTCTATCAATAGTTTCAAAAGCTCTACTAAAATCTAAGAAAACCGTTAATACTACATGTCCATTCTCTAGAGCTTTTAACCACTCATCACATATATTAACCAGAACGGTTTCACATGAGTGTTTTTCCCTAAAACCTGATTGCCTTGAACAAATAATTTGATTCCTCTTACAATAGTCATTTAATTATTTATGTACATAACACGGTATTGTATTAATCGATCTAAATTCTTCACAAAGTTGAATTCCGCTAACTTTCGGCACTGGCATCACATACCTTGTCTTCCAATTTTCGGGAACTTTCCCTTCTTGCAATGAAGCGTTAATTACATCCAGAAGTCTATTGGCCGAATTTAAACACACATCATATAACATTTTTGATGTTATGCCAACTACAACATCACCACTAATTTTTTTGTTGTCACCTCTAGGATAGCATCATTGCACATCGTATCACTTGGTCTAGGTAAGTATCCCTTTTATTATATTTTCTATATTATATATGAAGTATTCGTTAAATCTATTCGCTATATCCTTCTTTTCGTTAATTTTTTGTCCATTAAACACTATTTCATCTTGTTTGGTTTGGTTGTTTTTCAATTGAGATTTCAAATTTTTCCATAATTCTGAAGTAGATTTATTGCTATCTATTGCCATCATCAGAAGCAGTAGCAATTGCTACCTTACATTTTTCGTCTCTTATTTTCATTTCATGTAGACCTGAGGCAGTTATCCATTTGTTTGCTTTATTTATCAAAAAAAATATAGAAATAATCAAAAATTAATAGCAACCACTATTCAGCAAAAAGAAACACCTTGAGGGTGATAGTTTGCACACATTTCTTTGTCAAGATTTCATGAAATCTTGACAAATCTCGTTTGCAAACGAGATTCCTTAAACTTTTGAAACAGTCATGAAGCAAAGTGCAGCAAATTCTTCAATTTCCAACACTTACTGTAGCTAGCTAAGTTGTCGTAATCTGGATCTCAGCAGCGCAAATTTAGTACATTTTCGTGTTTGGAACAAAAAAGTGGATGATAAAGAAAGCCGAAATTGTTAAACACAAGACGCTAGTTATTTGGGCCAACAAACAAGAACGTGATAGCTATATGAGGTTTGGTCAATAATCTAATATATTCTCTTCAGACTTGTACTGTTGTTTATGGCAAACGCTCCTATTGCATACGTTTCAATGGTTTGTCGACCACTTAGCGTAGACATGCCATGGAGAAACTACACAACATTAATTTCTGCTTCAAATTCAGTACAAGACAGACGGAATCTAATGAAATGTTGGGGCAAATTTGTCCGTTTGATTTAGTTGTAAGGTATGCGTGTAGGTATAGAATCAGCGGACAACGAACTGCCAACTATTCATAAATATAATATTTAATGTTGAAAATTGTAAACTTTGTTTGTTTTTCTCAATTCTATTACATCTGCAAATCATTAACATGCGTCAAAATAATCAATATGGTAGTAAAAAATAGCTTCATTGGTATTAAGACTATTGGTGGGTTGATCAGGCATTGCCCCTCTTCACTGCAACCGATGACGTCTACATATTATGAATACCCAATCTTTCAGTCCCAATTAATCGTAAACCTTCTGAAAAGGTTTAGGACCTTTCTGCGGTCTGCCACTCTGGAGTGTGTCGATTTTAAATGTTCCTGTTCTAAAGTATGACACAGTCAGATAATCTCTTCTGTTGTTTCGATATGTTCGGAACAAAATGGACGTATGAAAAGAAAAATGGAAACTATTGAATTCGCTAAACTGTTGAATTCGCTTCCACATGACTGGTGGCCGTAAGAACTTCAGTTCACAGGTGAAGGCTTATTTACTGACGTTACGGTGACAGTGGCAATATTATTATTGTTCTTCTCAGCTTGCGCCGGACTTCTGTACTGAGTACGGCTCCAAGGAGCAAGTATCCATACATGGGTAAGTATGTACGGTATGGTGCGTGTGTTGGTTTTGTGTTGTCGTAGTTAGCATTGCTATTCTATCTGCCAGTTAGCTGGTCATCTTCTCCGAGTACATGGCGGACTATGCTGCAGGTGTCCAGGATTGCGTCTTTCTTCTTCTTCTTTATCTATTGCCTTATGCCTTACGGCGTCGGCTGATGTGGAGTCTCCACCCATGTCCTCCACATCCTTCTATCCTGCGTCATGGTTTTAAGTATTCGTTATTTTTCACTATGTTTTTTCAGGAGGTTGTATGGTTGCGGTATCACGATGTCTATAGTGTATGTTACTTTCTTTAGTTTGCCTACCACGATGATATCAGGGATGTTGGCTTGGATGGTACCGTCAGTTGGTACTTCCCATTCGCAGAGCATCTTGCAGCTGTTGATGGTGATCGCTTTCTGATGGGCATATTTATAACATGGTGCTTGTTCTACCTCTACTTCATACACCTTGCATAGGTTCTGGTGCAGAATTTTTGCCACGTTATTATGCCTCTGCGGCTGCAATCCTCCGTTACTTCAGGGTACTCGTACTGCTTTTGCGCTAGCTTAAGAGGTGTTATGTTTACATCATTCCGAATGACAGCTGCATGTACGTATGTTAGAGCTCTTCTCTTTTGCATAAAAGCATTCCCTAAGGTTCTCCACTTGTTTTGTATGTTGGTGAGTAGCCTTGGGTATTCCTTTGCATTCCTCGGATCGTAGCAGGTGAAACCTTTGTACAGCACTTGCGAGGGTGGTGTATTCTGTGCTTTGTACAGGCCTTTCTGGTTAAAATATCAAGGCCCTGCCGTTCAGTTGGTGTCCATCTTATTACTCGATAACTATAAGTTAGGATCGGCATGGCGTAGGCTGTTATTGCTTTACATTTCTTCCATTGAGCTGCGTCTTTAGGATCTGGCTTAATCATAGAGCTTATGGTCGATTGCTCTGGATTGCATGTGTTCCAGGTACCTACTTATAATGGCCTTCTTCATCCATACACTCAATTAGGCCCTCCTGCTCATTCCCAAACTCTTCAGTTTGTTGCCATCTGCGCTTCTCTATTGCATGTATCTTGCATTTATCGAGATCAAAGTTCATTCTCAGGTCGTCACTGAACTTTTTGGTATTGTGTGTCTTCTAATTCCTTTCTGCTTATAGCGTACAAGTTCAAGTCATCCATAAGTAAGTGACCGATACATGTTTCCATCTAGTACATAGCCTTTCTCTCGGCTCCTAAGTAGTGTACTTAGTGGTCGTAAAGCTGGGCAGAACCATAGCGGACTCGGGGCGTCTCCCTGAAAAATTCCTCGTCGTATCTCTATCTGTCTCGATGTTAGTGAGTGTGTGGCTGTCCGGAGTGTGAGGGTGGTTTTCCATTTGCTGATAGGCTCTCGTAGAAAGTTGGTAATTCTTTCATCTAACTGGTACATCTCCATTGTTTGCAACATGCATGAATAAGGAAAACTGTCAAACGCTTTTTGATAGCCTGCAAGGCTCTCTTTTCAGCCGTTTTGCTTCTCCTGTCACCATGAGCGTCTATAAATAGTTTCTCCTTGCAGCCTCTAGAGTTCCGTCTACACCCTTTTTGGTCTTCGGTTAATAAGTTGTTTCTTTGTAGGTGTTTGTAGATTTTATCTGCTATTATTGAGGTTAAAAGCTTTGTTTTTTATAAGTTGTTAGTAGTAAGATTTTTTGTAATTAATTTAATAATAAAAATGAAAACTTTTATTACAAAATAAATAACAAGAGATCTAAAGATAATAAAGAATTCTTATAACTCAATTTGTTTTGCTGTTAGCAACCTCAATGATTCAAGGAAACTTTTACCGCCTCCCAGAGCCCTCTTACATATATCAATTAAACCTAACCTCTAAAGGGGATGTTCGTGCGCGGTTTCTCTCTACAACCCTTACGTAGTTCAGCTTTCTAACGTCAGATGTCTTGAGAGGAGAACTTTTCCATTTAAAGTAAAATACATATATTTATAAAGTATACTTGTCAAAATTTTTCGGATTATTTCGACTACGAATTGTCAACTAAAAAAAATTGCGAATTACGAATATTTTAGATGAATTATTATAGATACCATTTCAATTCAGATATTTTCTACAGAGAGGGTAGTACACCTCGAACATAGATGTCGCAACTAGGCGCAAAATCAATACTTTTAGATTTTTACATTGTATATACTTTGCATGTTCATTTATTTATTAGGATGTTGGTAGTACTTGATTTTAAACTTTATAAATACATAACGTTTTAAAGTAGTTTGTCCTTGTAGTTTGGATTACTAAATGTAACTTTTTCTCCGCTTTAAATCTTGCTTGCTAGTGTTAGCTTTTAGCTAATGCAGTTTTAGTTACTAATTAGTAAGTTTTAAACTTTTCACTTAGTCCATACACGTTCGTTATCGTTTTTTTTTTATTTTAGCAATAAATGTTTAATATAAAAATGCGACAGTGTAAAAATACGACAGTGTATGCACATATTTTCAGGTATCAATGATTAAAGTGTTGACCTCAGTTTTCTTACATCTTTAAATTATGGGCTTCCCAGTAAATACATCAAGAAAATAGATTCGTTAAAAAGTTCTGAAGATCAATAAATCTTTAGGGTTTCTAAGTTGATAAATTACATAAAGGGAATTAACTAATTTTTTACAGAAGCACACAGCATGTTTTTTCCAAGTCAAACATTTATCAAGACTATAATACCTACTAGGAAGAGGACTGAATAGTGTTATACATACAATGTTCCTCGGAGACCACCATCTTGAAGATGATACCATGATGTAGTAGATATTTTATTGTCGCTTATATATTAAAAAATGATGGCATCTTCTAGGATCAGTTCAAAAAGATAGCCATACTGGCCTTTATTGAACCGCTAGGAACGCGCAAGAGCCTGTTAAACAATATTTTTGGGAAAAATTGTTGAAAAACATCATTAGTAACACAGAAATAGTACGATAGTTGTGTATAATAGAGGCACAATCTCCATTAATGTTTAAAAAACATGACTGAGTACCATCAATCTTCAAAATTTTTGTCGGACATCCTCAATCCCAGCAGATATTTTAGATGCAAGAACTGTTATAGTATTCTGTCACCATTATTACCTGGAAAGAGACCACCTTAGCTCTGATCTTGCAGTTTATTTGGATAAAAATTAACTCTAGGAATATTGTCCAAGCAATAAACTAACAGATATAAAAGAAATGCTGGACGAAACCATTTTTCTAAGCAAAATATAAGCACATTTGATGCCAAAACTTTTAAATGTATCATAATCTTCTAAATTTATTGTGAGAAAAACCTGCCAGGATCTTAGATACAAGCATACTAAGATCTAACACAACTCACCAACAAATATTGCAATAGCTACCACCCATAAGCAGTAGTAGATATATATTCAAGACTAAGTTTAGTTTTTCTTGATTCATTCCTAGATTACGTACAATACCGTAAGAGTAAGTTTTCCTAGAGTAGATTTTATATCCAGAATCTGTAATGGGGGCAAATTACGCTGTTGAGGTGGTATTTTTCTGGGTTTCTCCAAGAAGTCTTAAAACTTTTGAGAGTTTGCTGATCATTCTGCTTGCTTCTTCAGTAGTTGTATAAAGATTTTGTTGTCTTCTGCTTCTTTGTCTTCAGTCTACCTAGACGTTGCTTGAATGCGTTGAGTCCTACTCGTTGTACGTTGATCCCTCTCTTTTCGTGTTCGCTCATGTTTGGGAATCTCCAAGTAAGTCTCAAGTCTGTAACCGTCTTCTCCGTTAAAGCTGTTAGTATTCTTCGTAATTTCCAGCGCCTTCTCATCATGTTTATTCGTAGCCAATACTTTGACGGTGTCGAAGTTGATGGTGTGTTCTGTTTTCCTTGCTGACTCTCCTGTTATAGTCCTTAGTTAGTTCACTTGAAGATAGCATTAATTCAATCTTCTGAACATGACATTGATGTTCTTTTTGTCTAGGGCTTTCTTCAATCTATTGGTTCCTCTGGCAATAAAAGTTAGGTCAACAGTTCCAGTTGGATCTGATAACTCACCATTCTTCTTGCCTGCTGTTAGTATGTCCCCAGATCGATATCCATTTTTCTTCAACGCCATTGTGACTCTTCTGTATACAGTGTGTTCTATACCATTTTCACCGATACATCCAAGAAAGGAAGCCATCTTCTTCAATTTCCTTCGGAAATAATTTAGGTATCCAATATTGATGAAACCTCATGAATCATGATGTGCTCAGATGTCTCATCCATCGTCTTTACATCGGGAGAGGGCATATACATATACATATAAATATGACTTAGAAATAATGGCCGAGATTACATTTCAATTTAACAATCTTGAAACCATACAGCAGTAGTATGTGCTCATATACATACATACATTAATTCTTTGTTAATCGAAGTTCATTAAATGCCTCTATATATGCATAACAAAACATATAATAAGATGTTATTATCCGCTTGTATGTATGTACTACAACCTGATAACATGCACCTATTACAATCTACATAAAATATATCCCCAATGTGGCACGTACGACGCCCACCTATAATAAAAATTTCATGCCTTATTATACAGTCAGTAATAAATCGATGTTACGCTATGTTACAACTGAAACGTTTATATAATCTGCCTGGAATGACGTACGGAACATGGAATATTGAGATTGTACGGTTGTGTTTATACTAAAGTACCCTAGGAGGGTTCTATAATGTAATTTGTATCTAGTTATCGTTTAGCGAATATCTAGGCTATCTATGCATATTCAGATATCGGTGTGCGAGTGTATATGGACGATTGTAATCGCTAATCTACCAAGTAGGCTTTGGCGGAGCAGCCGAAGGATTACTTTGAATTGTTAGTTTGCTTCAAACGCCATATCACTTTGTGTTTGCGATCTATGCATATACATGCTCGACAATAGTTGTGTTGGGAATTTATCTTTGGTTTGCGAATTGATTTGGTCTGAGATAATTGAATTGGAATGCTAGTCGGCTCTTTCATATAATTGGTAAATTGGTTCGCTATTAATTTGACTTAATTAGTTTGTAGCAATTCAGTATTGGGATTTTTAATGTACCTACTGAAAATAAATGTCCTCAATTCTGTTATACAATCCAAATTGATTTGTAAGACATTATTTGAAAATACCATTTTTTCATTCATAATCTCTTTTAAAAATAATCCAAGATAGACTTGTACGGGTAAATATGACCCAAAACAAAAAAAAGCTCCTCTGTTTTTGGCATAAGTACATATACATGTGTTCTGTTTCTTATGTGGTTTTGTATGAGAATTTTTCTAAAAATATTCTCTTTTTAGTTAACTTGTTTGGGTTCCGATTTGGATCTATACTCCTCCATAGAACAAAGTCATTATAAGCTGAGATATCAAGCATATTATAGAATACTATCATAGTCCAGCTATTTGTTTTACGCTTACAGGTGTATGTGGTTATCAGCTGATCTAGAGTATCAACACCTCCTTTTGTAACGTTATAGTCTAATATAATTTGCGGTTTTTTGGTGCTAATTTGTTTGTCATTGTGTAAGGTAGACATTACAACTACGTTCTTGTTTTTTTTTATATACATAGTTGACTACGGTAACGGCATTCGTAAAATAAAAGGAAGAACTATATATGCACTTCTTTATTTACCAAGGACTTTGGAAGCTCAGGCTTATTTCTATCAATTTTCGTTTCAGAAGGTACTGCCCTAGATTGTAAGACATAAAGAAATTATCGCAAGTTAGATTGTGACCTCTGAGTTCACTACTAGGATCGCATGCAACCCACATGCCTTGGTTTTTTTCAGGAGCTGCACCAGGTTATTTTCCTATGTAATATATTTGTAATTTCAACGCATAGGAAGCTTCACTATCACAAAAGGTCCAAATTGTAATTCCATACTTTGCTACTCACTGTTTGTCAACATCTACATTTACTCCAACAATCTACAATTTTGGAAAAACATCCACCTATTTCTCGCAGATTTCTCGAATAGGGGCAAGCTTATCAGTACACATTCTCTCTTGCCTTGTATTTCTGTAATCAAACCGAATTATACGAGATATCATGGAAAATGTTTCCAATGACATAGTTGCTCTAAATATATTGCTACCAGTTTCTTTATCCCACAAGATTTTCGTGCAGATTCTCCACGTGATCGATAAACTCCAGCAAGTAACAAGAATCCTGCTTCAGAAACAGTACTATCTAAATTTTTCCAATTGTCATTGTACACCCTTCGGCCTTCAAGATTTGTCATTTCAATTGTTGTATTTTCTAAAGCGTTATGAAATGCAACTTGAATTGACGACTTAATGTCACCAATTCCGCTACTGGCATATCTTGTAATTCCTGGTGTTTGATGTATTACATTGGTAGCAAAAAAGCGGCCACATTGCTGCGGTTTTTCCGAGTTCCATTTTATTCTTCCATCCATTAAAGATCATCTTTGCACATTTGCACTTAGATGCATGCTATCGACCTCACCTTCAGAACTGTCACTTTCAGATGCTTCATTTGTATGATTTTCATATTCGGAAATATCTTCGTTACTGTCCAATACTTCAATATACGCGTATAACGCTTTGTTAGTCAAAGGTCTGCGATGTGCCATGTTGAATGTAAAGTCGAATACTGAGTCATAACTGCATCGATGCCGTGTTTTATGGTCTCAACATCGTTAGCAAGCGCAGATTTGTCAGCTCATGCGTGTAGTGAACGTTTATAAAAGTATCCATATGGATATAGGCTATAAGAATCTATGGTTGCAGATACAAATACAGATTTTTTACTTTACTGTATATACCTACATATATACATATATGTGTATCGACTATTGAAGAGATGGTAGGTTGTGGCTACCTTGCAATCCACCAATACTTCGATGACAAGATCGAGAAAATTCTTGATAACATGCGCAATATAATTCAAAGCAAAAAACTAGATTAGACTACATGGATCTACCTACCTGGTAGGTCAGAACAAATTCTAACTAACAACATCAAATAACTTCCTAACGAGATTGCAGGCAGAGGAAGTCTTTAGAAGAATTGATTTAGAGCAAGATGATTACGATATCTGGTGAGTGAATAAAATAGTACTACAAGGCATTTAAGGACTCAATCTAATCTGAAGCTAGAAATTGTATATTTGCAAGTTCATTATGCGGAACCACCACTGCAAGGTAAAAACAATCTTCCCAAAGGAATATCTTTCCAAAAAGTGATATAATAGAAGACAAAACTGTGTTTGTAAGCACACGTTTGATACCTTCTTTGGCAAAAATAAGTTTTCATGGGCTAAACTTTTTCATTTTGATGTCCGAATTTTAGACCCCCAGCTGCAAGTAACAGTGATGAAACGTTTAGTGGTACAGAGAGATAGTATAGACCATATCTGTAGTTTTCTTAGAAGAAACACATTGTGCATGTACATATTTTTTCATATTTTTCCTGACGATGGAAAGCTTAGGCTAAAACCTGTGAGGGATGGCAGATCAATTCTTAAAAATGAAGGAGATATTGCGAAATTTTATTGAAAAAAAATGACTACACTTGTTACTAACTCGAGTAGAAGGCAGTACCGGAGTACAAGTAACTAAAAACTACTATAAATTAACGCTTGTGACCACGAAAATCTAACTAAGGTATGGAATGAAGATGTAAATTCCAAAAAACCAAATTTATTTATGTTGATGATTTGTTGGCAGCAGTTTCCTCTAATAGATTACACCCTAAATGTTTTCATTAATTTCCATAGTAAGTTGAGATTCACCGTAGAAAAGGAAAAAGGATGTGCTGTCCCTTTTTTAGATACGAAAGTCATAGGTGACAGCCAGAACACAATCAAATTAGATTGGTATCGGAAACTTACCAACTCAGATAGATACCTCCATTTGCATTCGGAACATCCTCATAAATATAAGGTCAATCTCACCCTTGCTTTAAAGCATAGAATTGAACATATTTGTCACTCAGATTTTCAAAAATTTTAATATTTTAAAGACAATTCTCCGTAAGAATTGTTACCCTTTCAAACTTGTCAATCAAACTCTTGTTTCGGAAGCGTGCTCTGGTGATGACAGGATCCCCACCCAAAATACAGATTTTCAGCAAAATCAAGACAATCAGACCACTTACCGTAAATTACAATATATACCCAATTTGACTAACAGCCTCACTAATTTGTTCAAACAGTATAACATAAAAATAGCACCTTATCCTATCAACAAATTAGCGGCTTTTTATTCTAAAATCAAAGACAAGACCAACCATTTCGATCTGTACAATGTTATTTATTAAGTCCAGTGTAATGACTGCAATGCGTGTTACATTGGACAGACTTCACAAAAATTAAAAAATCGTATCAATGCTCACAAAAGTAATGTGAGAAACAATACTAGTAATACAACCCTCAGCTGCCACTGTGAAGAGATGGGCCATAAATTTGATTTTGATAACGTTAAAGTTTTGAGTGTAGAGAACAACCCCTATAAGAGAAAATTTTTAGAAATGTGCCATCAAAAAAAAACTAAATTCAGTTAATTTCCGTAAGAATGTAGATGATCTTAGTAATATTTACATTAATTTAATAAATATATAACTCAATTTGAATTGTTTCTTAACTTTTAAAACAGTCCTGGTATTTTTACTATTTTTATAAAAAAAAAATTAACAAATGTTTTTCAACTTTTTCCTTGCAAAATTTATCTGTTCGAAAAATCATGTCTGCTATTATTGTGCGCTTTAATTGTAAAATTTTAAGATCAATGAGGTCCTAGTGATTTAAATTTTAAGTAAGTAAATTTAATTACCTTTTGTAACACAAATTGTTCTCTGTAGCGCCCTGAAGAAGCCGACAATCTCTCGGCGAAAATTTGGCATTAAATAAAAGAATCAAATAAATTTAGTTTTTTGGAATTTACATCTTTATTCCATACTTCAGTTAAATTTTCGTGGAGTCACAAGTAGTTTTTAGTTGTCACTAACGAATTTTTCTATGAAGTGTAATTCCAGAATATTTAATTTTCTCCAGAAATTTTAATAGAGCATCTACTATATCGTTAGTGCGTTTGATCTTAAGGTGTATATAATTTAGTTCAACCTTGACCACGAGACACTGCGTTTGGACATCTTGAACTTTGACAATGATAACCGTGGAGAAGGCGCGTTGTGTTCTAAATTTGCAACCTGTGGATTCCTGATTTTAGTGCGTCTTATGTCTCTAACACTGTCGTTTATGCATTTGTCTCCTTTTGGCCTGAAAAAACAGATCGTCCTTAAGTATGTAATCCATGACATACAAGGCATTTCAATTATAATGAGCCACTGATTTTAAATCATTTCTTGGGACAGAGCAGCCCCCATCCAAAAAATCAGAGCAGGAAGGATGGACTGCCTCACCACTTATTCCTTAATTTTTTTTTGAAGGAGTCTGATCACAAAACCTATTTTTTTTCCTACTAAAACTTTTAGTGTGGGCGTTGCTGAGGCCCCAAGGAATGAATATGCATCATCAGGCATATCATTCAAAGTTGTCTTTCGACCAAGCAAGTCTAGTATAGGAACCCGAGCCTGTCAGGAATATGAATATTTGCTGGGTCTTGTGTCCTCCTCCTCCTTCGTCCTGTATCCTGAAATAATACGATTCACAGCTTGGATTGGAGATCCTCTACAGAATTTGTACTAATCTGAACTGTTTTAAAATTTTGATATAAATTAATGGATAACGATCTAAATGTTCACCAGACTTTAAAACTTTAATCTGCACAAAGGCAGGACTGCGATATCTGGGTCATGTCATCAGAATCCTGGAGTACAGACATATTGGAGAGCACTGGAAGAAGGAGACTGAGGAAAAAGTAAAATAAAACAGTGATGGCAGACTTATGAGTTCTGGGGGTAATGGATTGAGAAGAAATTGAGAAGAATTACGATGGAAGAACTGTAGAAACTTCGTATGAACTAGGTCATTCAAATAATATTTCACACAGAAATAGTAATATATTAATGTAACACTAAAAACATATTTACTCTGCTATAACTACAACAAATAGCCATGAATAGTATTCCACATCCCCAACCTGCTAGGACGCCAGTTAGAAATTTATTATTAATGCCAATATATTCGATGTGCCAATTTGACCACACGCTGTACGTGATTTATTGCCAAACCGGCTGTATTTCTAGCGCCCACCTTCACTCGTTTCAAGGCGCATTAACTGATTGTAAACATTTAATCTGTACTATGCGACGATTATTTCTGTCGTCGTCGAATACCACTAAAATAATCTCAGCTAATTTACGATATACGCCGGCTTCCAGGAAATGTTTTAATTAAAATTAAATTCTTATTAAATTCTATTTAGCGGGCATATTTCAGGAAGTTTCAGTTTATAAAACAAATTTGGATAAAATCTAATATAGGGCGCATACGTTTTCATTAACTATTCAACATACCTCTGCGTATTCCGGGGAAACCTATTCTATTGATTTCCCTCATCAGAAACACTAGAAACGCCTTCAGCGAACTGTAAACTATATGCACCAATCCATTTGAAATGGAAAACGTTGGCTGGTTCGCTGGCTACGCGGTCTGCAGAATGTGATTCCTTCTCATTCCGTTTTGCCCACATCGCATAATGCATATGTTTTCGTAACAGCCAGCAATTCGTCTTCCGGATTGAAGCAAATGAAAGACTTATTGTTTCGCAAAATGAGTGCGCTTTTTCCATAGTGGTTGTGGTAGTTCGTTTTCCGAATAAATGCATGAACGGTTGGGTTGTTACGGAATATTCAATTTCTTTTTGTGTTACTCGATAAAGATGAGGTCGTACTGTTCCCTGCCAGTATTAAAATTGTAATTGTGAGGCGGACAAAAATTTGTAGTAATCAACTGGTTTAAATGGACAACCATTTAAAAACGATTTTGAGGACGTAATATTTATTCAGAGCATCGTCAGCAAGAGTTCATCGAAGGTGCAGTATCCATAAACAAGCACAGTGCTGGCCTAATTAACTCTCCAACTTTCTAAACGATCGATGGTAGAGACGTGAAGCTTATCTGCAGATGGCGCTCCCAATTCAGTCCTTAAACAAACATTCATCTGACCACAACCTTGTCACGGCTGTCCTAAATTATGAAACCTATTTTAGCTCCTATCTTTGTTAGAAAACGGGTAAATCAGGTTGAACACCTAATGTAATGCAAATTTCCAACTCTGGCGATGATAACTTGGAGAGTGATATGTTAGAGGCCATAAGCAAAGTCATTAGTTTACTCGTTTTTGTAGGTACCCACATTAAATCTAATATCCGAAAACGCAATCCATGATTGATATGGTATTCACCAGACCAATACTCACGACTAGCATATGGTTCCTTTGCTTGTGAGTCGTATACAGTAAACGTAAATTTTTAATTAGGGTCTGGAGCTCACTTCAATGCACGTAGCTGCCAGCTTTAGCGAAAGATAGAGAGTAGGGGTGGAGAGGCCGGGCATATTGGATGCATCACGGATACCTCAGTGGCATCGCTGCAATATGTTCCTCTTTATTTAACGCCGTACGGCTTGTGACATCTATCCTTTTTCTAGCATCCCAATTAACAATTTACGTTTACGGTATAAGTTCCCTGAAGAATAGGAGTATCACTCCAAGGGTTAATTATAAAAATAATGAACTTAAACTGCATAGCAAATCAATATATTTCTCGACCACGATTTGCACACCCTCGCTGAATTTCCTTAAACGAAATGAAACCAAATATTCATTTAAGTAGCAAAGGTAGAGCAGAATTTGAAGAAGTCGACATTTCTGATATTTTGGAAAAAATAAGTCATATGAAACTCTGCCTTTCTTATACTCATGTTGTCAAGCAAAGCAGATTCTTTAGATCTAATAACTTTTTGGTGAAAAAAATCTATTATTCCTCAAGACTACTACCCATAAACGATTTCAGTGCTTACCCATTTTGAAAGTAGCCATTAGTCTAAAGTCCAGTTCGGTTCTGGTATGTTCATTTCTCGTCACACTGCTGAATTTATTACAACTTTGCTTCTATGTTAGCAATGGATTTCTCATTTCTGGAGCTAACCTCGTTGAATTGGAAGGCTCCAAGGCACGCACCAACACGCAAACAGTAGAAAATATGCTTAAAATGTTAATAATAACACTTTGGATTAGCAGGACTACCTACGTAGGCTAGCCAGGCAAATCTCAGAAAAGTAAAAACTTTCTGTTGCAGGAAGCTGAAATTGCAGAAGACCTGGTGTTTGGCCCTACTGCCTACTCGTCTTGCAGGCTGTCAAAACCGTGTTTGATGTTGTCATCCTCATGTCTCGTCATATCCCACCTGTTGGTTAATTTTGTAAGAATTTGGCCTGGAGGTTAACAAAAAATTTTACACCTCTGAAGCAAAGTTACCTACTTGGAGTTTTTTCAAAGTTTTTGGAGATAGTTGTCCTACCAACTAAATTTTGATTTCTCTCACTGTACAACTATGCACAGTTGGTGCATAGTTGGTGCATAGTTGGTGAGATGCACTATTTTGTCCAGAGAACCAATTCAAGGAAGGCTTGAGCCAGCATTATTGTGGTGTGGTATATGCAGGTCCTGATACATGTGCAGTAGTATTGGTTTAGACACTCTAACAAACACCTGCCTTATATTGTCTACACTATTTTATCGATTCTAAAATCCACATTTTATTGTTCTCGTGTAGAATGCTGGAATTTTACAAGACCACTCTAACTGCTCTACTGGTCTAACTGCTTACTCATACATCAGGCTTAGGTCAAACTCCAAATCACACATTTGAAGCAAACTTAGTTGAAGTCAGAAGTTCTGCAGACAAGAAATCAAAACGCCAAAAGTGCATTTCTTTTAATTTTGCCACTAAATCTGCTGATTACATTACTGATCTGCCAAGAATTTTGTAGGTCTGACTACATGTCCGTTGTGGTGAAAATTGCGGTACCACTACTTCCTTTATTTTTGGTTTTGACCTAAATGGAATACAGTTTCAGGAAACAACCTCTTAAATCGAGTATCTCCACTTGATGTTTAGATCTACGTTAATTAGTTTGGTGTGGTGGCCATTGAACCCGACAGGCACACAGCCCTCTACGTCGTTCCACAAAGCTTCATGGCATTTCCCTGAAAGCTTCTCTCTCAGGACTGCTTACAGATGACATTTCTTGTAAACCATCATTTTCGTAATCAATGATGCTGTAAACGAACGCTTTCATAATCTCGTCTCCTCTTTCTTTGGAACTATTTTGATATCCTTGCAGGAATATCATTCTGACATTATTGGTGCTACAGCTCACTTTTGCTCAAACTCGCCACAATGCCACGCAACAATAATTTAAAGGAATCAACAAAGATATCTGCTTATCTGATCTCTTGTTTAATGGACGTCATTACTAAAAAGTACTTGCGCGAGTTATAGCATCGAAAAGCTCCACAAAAATCGTGTGACAAATTTTGGTGGAGGCGCCGAGAGTATATTTTCTAATAAGATTTGCAATCATATCTTGGTAAGATCAATTAGTCCAATACACACAGATCTAAGTTTTACGCGATGTCTCAGTTAAAAATAGCAAAACGGCGTCGCTTTAACACCCTCCCATTTCCTCCCGGCGTCTACAACACACGCCTGAGCGCTTAACAAGCTCACAAACACCACTCTACACACCATCGTACCAGTAACAGCAGCAGCACTACAAGCGGCAATTCCAACGGAAATTAGAAAGCAGATCTCGCTTTTTGATAAGGAGCTGGCGAATTTATTTCGAATCTTCTACATCGACGCTCGCTATACCCTGAAGTATGAAACGGTGAATCCTGAAGGCACTAAGCAGTGCACAGCTCGAGTTGTAGTTACATACGTATGTATGCGTTAGCTACACGCCTAAGTATCTATAGACATATCTGTAATATATTTCTTGAGGGTGTTCGTGTGCTAGACACTCGATAATAATGATGTTGCGATTTACGTTCTATTTCCATCGGGTTTCCTGACGACTTATCAAGGGAGGATCGATGTCGGCTTTCCATGCCTATAATTCTCTTAGCTGGCACACCGGTACCGCACCCACGCTATGTTGCCGATCGGATTGCCGTTCTTCACGTAAATGAGTGACCATTTTGTTGTCAACACCTTAAAGGAAGCGTGTTCGAATACTAATTTAGCTTTGTACACGCTTATATAAGAATTGTTTTGAAGAAAACGAAAATTCGGCTTACTCTATTACGTACCACACCCTACAGATTATTATTAATTATATTGAGTATAAACTGTGTTAGTATTAGATTATATTCGTATAGGTAAAGCAATATCAATAAGGAGGGCCAGACCGCTTTATATAGGCGTCCTCTGGTGACCACCTTCGTTATTTGATTTCCATTTAATAGCTCGGATCGATGTCTTTGTGCTAGTGAAAAGCTTGCGGTCGCTGTCACATCACTGTCAGGCAACCTCCGTCGTAATTGATCCCTGAATGTCTGATTGAGTACATTAACTGAAATTTGCACAGATTGCATGTTCCTCAGGATAATGACCTCATTAGAGTATATGGTGTAGGTTGTCCTCTCTAAGAGAAAATTGTTGTTTCGGATATTCTATTAAATCTACAAGGTGGCACGAATTCCAACTGCTACTACAGTACAGAATTATTCGAATAGGGAAAAAGATTCTAAATATCATCAAGCTGTTGGCCTATTGTTGAAATCACCCTACCAACGACAGTACAATGAAACTAGATCAAGTATTAGCAACGAACCACGTGGTTTAGACTTCACCCAAGCTTCATCAGCGAAGCTCGGAATGCAATATCTAATTTCACAGTACTTCTCGCTCGACCTTACTTCCATAATACCCCACTAGAAGGCATGATGTTTCATACAGCGTATTTAGTAGATTGAGCTTCGCTGACGAGACTTCGCTAAAGTCGAATGCTTGATCTAGTTCCAGTTATTACGTATTATTACACAAGTATTCCTTTCCAACAGTAATAATTAGTTTAATCTCACTAGATCTGAAGTTTGAGCGCAGCTTGACCTTGAATATAATAATTTAACCAAATTTTACTTAATACATAGGTATGATAATCAATGCATTTGTCACTTTAGTAGTTTGTTATGTAAAGGGATACTAACTATCACTGTTCCGATATAAATTTAATATGTAGTGGAACTCCATGGACACATAAATTCCCAAATTTATTTTTTCTTCTTTGCCACGATTTGTCAATTTTTCGAAGACATCCCTTTATTACTGCACCAACACAAGTGGTGTCAGCATTTTGGCGCACCTACATATTGTGGAATTGTAAATACTTAATTGCTGCATCCGTGGCTCTCTGCAGCTTCTGACAAAAGCTCTGAGTGGAAAATTCTGTACCAGGAAAGATATGTGGAAAATCTGGACATCTGTCATGGTTTGTTCTTAAAAGAAAGTGCTTACAGTTTTTGGCGACATAAAATATAGAATATTTGAAGGTTGCAAGTTGCACAAATGGTGTGGGGCAGTGGCTGCAAATAATGTTAAGAGCATACTGGATCACGTGACAAAAATATTCACGAGAGAGAACACAAAGTTCTATAAGGATAGACAATACATTTGTATAAATTCGATCTGACATATGTTTCAGTAGTATCCTTTTCTACACTCTAGTACGTAACAATAACGTATGTGTAATTATAATCACACACACATATCCCATTAAAATGTTTACAGTTTCCTATTCTACAGGGAAAAGATCTGGCAATACTGCATATTCAAGGGCAAACGCTGAACTTGACAAATGGTCAACTATATTTATTAAATTTGAATTTTCATTAAGTACGATATATAGCATCAGTTTGACACGACAATTTTGTCATTAATAATTTAAGTATAGCTCAAGAACTTTGTTTTACTTTCTTTGACTATTAATACCGAAATTATATAAAATTAAATTGCAAAGCACACGAGAAGTTTAGAACAATCAAAATATTTAATCTCTCAAGGTCGTATTATATTTGGGAAGACATTTTTGAAAGATCTACGGAAGCGAAATTTATAAAATCACTGTCATTTAAATTCTGATAAACTGTAAGCACACACATTTGCTACAAACCAATAGATACATAGATCTATAGTAGAAATACTGCAAAAATAAATTTCGGTGACAAAGTTAAGATTTTTTGTAAAAAAACCTATGTAAGAACTTACAAAGTATTTGATTAAAAAGCAAAAAATGTTTCAAAATTAGAAAAAGTATAGGTACTAAATTTATACGAAAAAAATCTAAATATTTAAATCACGCGCCATAAATTTAACCCCTTGATATAAGTCATTTATCGATACAGTTTTTGTTGTCATAGGTATATCTATATTCCCAAATCTGGAAATCTGCTCTGATTGCCTTATAAAATTGTGCAGTGTACTTAATTAATTATTGCGTTATGAACACAGTCAATTGTTTTCATTTTTTATTGTATTTTTTAACTCGCCGAATGGCTTGGATTCCATGGTTATAAATGTTACCTATTATGTATGTTAGCAGATTTTCTATGTGCAACTATAACAAACATAACAAATTTTAAATAATAATAAAACACAATTTATTACAAGAACTATTGTAAACATATAAGTTATAGCAGCAGAATAGAAGGAAATGCGATTATGCCGCGACTACTTAAAAATCAAATAGTTTTGAAAAAAAAGTATAGTTTTATTTACATATATTATGTGTATGTATATACCTATATATAATATATTTATCGCAGATTACACACATACTCTAGAAGTACAATAATATTCAAGAAATTAAATAAACGGTACTGTATCAAATGTTGCATTACTTCGCATTTCATATATATATGATCCAGGATACACCGACACAGGTATGCGGACACGCATGTTATGCATACGTCATTGCGAACATTAATCGTTAAATACAAGTTTTGCCACCAAAACCAGCAATTTTTAATTCCAGCTTAACATCTCTTGAATTAAATTTCAAATATAATTTGCCTCGCACTGGCGTCATGACGACATTTGGTTTTGAAACGAGCATACCTGTATTTGTCTATCATTACACTTGAAATCTATGAAAGTTGTCGACACTTGTCAAGTATGTATTCGTTTGTGAATATGGGACAATGTTGCCAAATCGTTTGACTGTTCTTAATTTAAAGTATTTATACATGCTATCGCCAGGTTACGCCACTTGACAGTTGATGTTATTTTCTATATTTAATTTTCTTATTTTTCACGCCATTTATTCATTTCGCTTCTAATTAAGATAAAGATACATATAAAATATTGAAGAATTTTTGTACAGAGCCGTTTTAGCTATTTTCCACAAATTCTTTTTTTTTTCTCGCTTAATATTGCTTTATATTAAAAAAGCGCTCTGTACAAATTGAATACGGTAATTCAGGAATGCATAGAAAGAAGAAATTGTTTAAATTTTACTTTCTATCGAACACATTTTGAAAAATCGGATTAGCTTTATATCTATGCAACCAACGATACTCCAGTATGCTCTTAAGTATTTTGTGTTTTACATCTTTATTTTTCGCTCAGTTGAAGCCAATTTGGAACACACTCTTGGTAAAACAATGTTACGTGTTTTTCTGACGTTTGTATTTTAAGTTGCATACTATCTCCTACAGTTCTCCATCTGATTGTTAATTTTGTCTCCCTTAATGGCGATGGGGTGGCGCCAGCGGTCAATCCAAAAGATTGTTTAATTCCTAATTCTACTTTTAAATTTTGGAATTTTCCGATTATTTCAGTTACGTTTTGCTCTGTTGATGCCGTGTAATAATTTTCGTACATTACAATCGCCGTTTAGGGGTGTTTGAATTACGTCACTCCCGCCCCGCTGACAATTCTCTTTGTTCCCACACGTCGTACATTTTTGAATTGTTTCTGCAATTAGCTTTCGTAGGAAAACGCGGTTCAGTTTTAGTCTAAGTTTGGTCTAAGTAGATTCGCACCATTTGGGCGGTTATGACCCGATTGGTGTAGCCAATTTTGACCTTATCTCACCGTTCTGGGCTGCAGAGGTATAAAGTGATACAGTAACCAAAACCATCATGAACGAACGAATCCCGATCTCCGAAGTTGTGTTGAAGTGCCCCGAAAAAATACCAAGATTGTTTTATTTTTATGCAAACTGATTTTCTCAACAAATAGTGTAGGCAACGCCATCTCTTGCCTAATATAATTTCACGGGAAGTATTATTCTCCATTAGTTCGAGTTATTGACACTGAGGGGTGTTAACGCGGCCTTAATATTAGACCATTGTTTTGCCACCCTCCAACCATTGACTACACATATCCGTCGGCTAGAATTGACGTATCACTGACATTGGTTCCTGAAGCCAGCACTTCACCTTTTACGTTCGTGGGTTGGGAAGCGGAAGAATGTTGGGTGACAACTAGTATACTTGAATCCTGTCTAATAATACGAGTATATGATCTAATTCAATCAAGACCCCCACCCTGCCAGTACACAAAAATTAACACAAGCTCTTCGGTTTCAACGATGCTCAAAAATTTTTCATGAAGCTAATGAATGAGAAATTGACATAATATTACAATCATTCGGAAATAAAATAAACTAGATTTATTTTTACGTCACGTCCGTACAAATACCACACCTCTTATCCGTTAAGTATCTCGAATACCCGTTCTCTGTCGTTTTTATTACTCGCTCAACGTAATACAATAAAATTTGAAGTCGACATTTTGCTCGAGCGACACGGTCCTGCAAACTGCTGCGATATTATCAGAACAAAAAGGAAAAGTCCGCGTAACGTACGAAACTCTGGTCGGTGGTGAATTTTTTTCTCATTTAAAATACGTCGCGCGCGATGTCCACCTTCTGCATTATCTTTTAATGTAGCACATTGCCAACGTAATCAATATTATTTAAATAACAAAGTCATCTGCGTTCATGGCTCTATCTCGTCGGTACTGGACGGATTTTTGGGTATCTAATTGACAGCGGCGACTCGTGTTAGGACGATGGATAATTTTAGTTTTGTTCACTGCGAGTTAATAATTAATTTTGGCCATGTGTATGTATCGTATTTTACGTCTTGTACCTACACAAAAGTAACACCCATTAAAATTTGCGTCTTCATATTGACACATAATCAAAACAGACACTATAGCGCCATCTATCGCGTAAATAACCAACACTAGATATTGGCTTCTCCTGACAAACAAATCTGCTTAAATATAACCACAAAAGCATAATAAGTTGTTCCACCTTGTGCTTCCAAATTTTCCAGACGCCACTGGTAGCCCCACGCCACAATGTGTGTAGAGTTCTTGTCACAACCGGTTACCACAATGTCGGCACATTACCGATATGACCTGTGTGTCGACCGTTATTTTCTTTTGCGGACGGTTTTTAGCGACTCTCCCGCTTTATTCTTTCAGCTCGTTTTATTTTATGTGAGTGGCCCTTTCTGCAGGCCATTTTATTCGTTAACATCGTCTTTCCATTATATCGTAGTCGTTGTTTTCTTCGTTCTTTTTATTTTTTTCGTCGCAAAGTTGATATTTTTTGTTCAACACGAAGTATTTAGTCTTGTATGTATGAAATGAAGCTTTCAGTTCGCAAATTATGAAGTGTAAATGAAGCAGACACAAGAAAATGAAAATGGAGTGTTTCCTTTCATTTCTTTTTTTTGCCAATTTTATCTCGCTTTAAGAGTGCATTATCGGAAATGTTTTTATTTTGGAGTAAGTACTTTTTATTGTACGCACGTTTTGTTGCTACATAAGAAAGTGATATCGATCAATTCAATATTGATTAATTATTTAGGTAATCAATTTATCGGGGTTCCAAAGAAAATTACATAACGATTTCTCATTTTAGTTAGCTTGAAAACTAAAACCCATATTTTCCAAACGTGCATATTCGCATGTTTGTTTCCATACTAGATAGATACGAGATAATATCTGCGTAAAATTTCGTAATATTGTAACGTAGAATCAATAAATAGAACTATTAAAAATAAATCGAATTAAATTCGGAACAGCGCTTCGCAACAATACGGACGAGTAAATGGCCACTGTTGACTCTCTAGCTGACCGTTTCGTTAGAATTTATGCACGGCCAATTTGCATCTGAGCATAATATTTAAGTGAATTTAGCTGTAACCGCCGTATTGTACTCGGTGGTCGGTATAGATGGTAATGGTGTGCATATATAGTTAGGATGGAGTATTTCAGTCCCTGCACGAAGTTTAAATGAACCGAACGGTGGTGAATAAATGAATTACGCAATAGGTACCTACGAGTGAATCTGCTATGACATTACTATAAAAATAAAAATATTTTCTTTTATATCAATAGTTATGGCAATGTAACACGAAAAGGTTTTGTTTACTGATATTTCTGCAGCATACATTTTTAGGAAAATAAATCTGGGTATTATGGACTAGGACAAGCAGGCTCTTCCTTGTGATTTACACAACCATCAATCACCAAGATTTTCTTTGGTTGTATTTAAATAAATATGTTCTAGAATATAAAAATAAAAACGCACTGTATGTAGTTTGATTCATAGCTCACCAGATAATCAAATAGTTCACCAAGTTAACGATAAAATGAGAAACATATTATAATAGATTTACTAATATCTCAACAGCATGGCCCTAAGCCATCTTCAGGAAATTCTACAAAATACTTTAATGTTAGTACACGACATCTTATGAAAAAGTTAAATTGAAATTTTCTAGAGTTATGTTTTAAATAATGAAATGTGTATAAATTAGAGGTAAAATAGTACTTACCAGTCAAATATGGAATTGAACTATTAAAACTACATACCACTATCTGGAAATAGAAGACATTTCTGCCAAAACTCAAGAAATGGTTTACTATGACACGTAAATTAGTATTAGTAGTAAACATAGAAACCAAAAAGCAGTTGAAAAAGAAAGTGAAAACATGAACCTAGCTTTAGTATTCCACCAAGAAGTTACCAATCTCACAAATGTCAAATTTAGCGAAGATGAAGGAACATTACTGGAAAAAATATTAAAATACGCAAGACCACCGAAAATGAAAATCTACATATCACAGCCATTGAAATGGAATGCGCCATTAAAGGTCCCTCTAAAGAAAAAGAACTAAAAAGGGAAAGCATACAATTCATACTAAATCATGAAACAACACAAAACAGATCAGGTGCGTATGCCTCACGTAAATACCATAACGTCATTCATAACATTTTCAAAAAAGTTAAAGATAATAATTTGCTGATAAGAATGTTGGGTTAGTCATCCTAAATAAAAATGAGTACATTAAGAAAACCAACGATTTTATAACAAATAACAACTTCATACATATAAAAAAGAACACTCTTCAAAATATAATAACCAAAACTAAAAACTGTATCAAAGAAACCCATATAACTCTCAAGACATTAGCACCTTCAATTAACACTCTCATTCCTATGAATCCTAACATACCATGTCTCTATACGCCAGCCAAACTTCACAAAAAAGACGTCCCCATCAGATCGATCATTTCTTTCATAAATTTCCCTACACACAACTTAGGAAAGTGAATGTTAAATCTTTTTAAACAAATAAACTGTAAACCAAAATTCACTATTGACAATTCTTTAGACTTAATTGAACGATTTAAAAGAACAAAATTGCCAAAATCACATGTGTTCATTTCACTTAGTAAACCTATATACCTATGTATAGTAATATTCCCGTAGAATTCACTTTAAATCTAGCACTTGATACATATATTAAAAACAGAATTAGGAAATAACATAATTTGATCATCAATTCTACAAGATAGAAGATGGCCTACCTTTGGGAATGTCACTATTTGGTCTTCTTGCTAATATGTATTTACTTGGAACATATCGAACAAAAGCATCATTAGCAATCAAAAAGAAACCCTTCTACAAGAATATAGGATTATGGGTCAGATACGTCGACGATGTATTTTGCATATGGAATGCTGACGCGTCTAATGTGACTGACTTTCAATTATATCTAAATAATATAGGTACACAACAAACTCAGCTTTAATTCCGAAACGAAATAAAAGCATTAATTCTCTTGATGTAAATATAACCATAACTGGCAATAAATTTGAATATGCGGCATTTACAGGAAACCTACCACTTCAGACAATATAATACCATGTGATTTTATCATTAAGAGTAAAAATCGTTAAAAATTAAAAAAAACAATATTGAATAAATAACATTTTTATGATGTGCAAATTAGTTAAATAACAACAGTAGAGGATGGTAGAAATGAGGAGGGAGTTGCTTGTCGATTTGGAGTAGTTCATTCTCTAGAAGTAATACACTGATCAATGATTTTTGATTTGGGCAAAATATTGAGCTTGGAGTGTATGCATATTTCCAGATATTAGCGCCCAATGTTCTGTGTCAATTTACTTTTTTGTTTGGAGAAGTTGGTATCACGGACACATTAATATCTAAGTTTTTAGTTTGGTCCGCAACAATTTCTTGTAAATATTAGCATTAACTTCCTACGAAGTAGTAATAGACACCTAAATTTTATATACACATATCTGACACATAATATGTTCATGCAACAGATAAAGAGGAAGTAAAAATGGGCTTCCAATAAGTGAAACAACATACAAACATGATTGTCATTTGTGTTTTCTCAAGTGCACTACTTAGCGTCTACCTCACATTGATGGCATTCTAATTGTATTTGTTTGGGGAGCTCCATTCCTTATATTCTTCGACAATCTTTGTCAGGATAACTTTTTGACCTAAGC
>SMLS01068822.1:0-30574 GCA_004785975.1 Popillia japonica
GTGCATATTTTGATACTGTAGGGTAAATAAAGGCTACTTACTGTTATATTCCCTATACCTAACTCAACCGGTTTTCGAGATATTTAATATTTTTGAAAATGTAGATAAAAATTTAAGAGACAATTCTGTTTTACATATTTGAGCTAAATATTTTAAATTGTATTTATTGTTTATTCAAAGGATTAAACTTTATAACTAATTATAGTTGATATCTAGAAATTATGTACGATGTCTAAAACCAAGATTTCTTTTTGGTTGAATGTTATAGGCAAGTAATTTTCTTATTTTAAATGGAACACCCTGTATTTATGACCACATTTAGATTCTAATTTCAATTGTTTTTAAAACTGTACTAGGGTTCCCTATACCCATCTCTTCTAGTTTTTTAGTAATTTATAGTTTTTGATTCTAAACATTAATTTCCTACGATTTAATTCTCAAAAGTAGGTTTTGATGGAAACAAATGGCTAAATACCTATTAAACTAATCGTTTGATTGGTTTCGTTTCACAATAATGAAAAAACCTCTTAACTAAGTAAATAAAACTTTATTGAACAAATAACATTGAACAATGCTCGAAATGATGTCCATCAGTTTTAATTAAACGAATTTTCTCTTGACAAGACTGCTTCACTTTTGTTAAAATTTTTGGTGCTATAGAACGCTATAGAAACGCTATTCTTGTTCGTTCTCTCATAAAGTCAGGTGTAGTTGGTGGTATACCGTACACTCTATCTTTAATATACCCCCAGGAGGCTTAGGTCTGGGTATCTTGCTGGCCAATGCTGAGGGCCGCCGCGTCCAATTAACCTATTGGGATATTGCCTATCCAATTAATTTCTAACGTCAGTATGAAAATGTGCTAGCGCACCATCTAATTGTAACCACATCCTCTGTCTAATATCAAGTGGTACATCTTCCAAAAGTACTGGCAAATGTTCTCTTAAAAGTCGGAGAAACATGGCGCCATTTAAGAGACCATCAAAAAAGAAAGAACCTATCACCAGCGTTCCAATTATTTCAATTATTATTATTAATTGAGCATTGCCCATAACAGGTCTCTGCCCTTCTGGTTTCTTATAACTCACGCTGCCTGTTTTTCGTAGAACTTGCAATAAATTTTCTAATGACTGCCTGTCAGGATGACGCCTGTTAAGATATTTTTGAGCATAAACTCTTGATGCTAGCAAGCAATTTCCGTCACACGCTCCGATTACTACAATCATATCAACTTTTTCGTTTTAAGAGTACGTTCTCATTTTAATTATTGAAATTATTTCAACCTCGTCGAAGAGAGTTTAAACAACATGTACCGTCAAATAATATATTTGCCTGAAGAAATTATAACAACGTCAGAGCCTACTTTTGGATCCTAGATTACTAAAAAACTAGAAGAGATGGGTATAGGAAACCCTAGTACAGTTTTAATGTTATTTGTTTAACAAAGTTTTATTTACTTAGTTAAGTGCCCTTTTCATTATTATGAAACAAAACCAATCAAACGATTAGTTTAATAGGTATTAGCCATTTGGAGTTTAACTCCATCAAAACCTATGTTTGAGAATTAAATGGTAGCAAATTAATGTTTAAAATCAAAAACTATAAATTACTAAAAAACTAGAAGAGATGGGTATAGGGAACCCTAGTACAGTTTTAAAAACAATTGAAATTAGAATCTAAATGTGGTCATAAATACAGGATGTTCCATTTAACATAAGAGAATTACTTGCCTATAACATTCAACAAAAAAGAAATCTTGTTTTTAAACACCCTACACAATTTCTAGATATCAACTTTAATTAGTTATAAAGTTTAATCCTTTGAATAAACAATAAACACAATTTAAAATATTTAGTTCAATCATGTAAAACAGAAATGCCTCGTAAATTTTTATCTACATTTTCAAAAATATTAAAATATCTCGAAAACCGGTTGAGTTAGGTATAGGGAATATAACAGTAAGTAGCCTTTATTTACCCTACAGTATCAAAATATGTACGAATATACAGGGTGTTCCATTTAAATTTTCATAACTTTGGTACGCAACTTTTTTTTTTGGATAGCCCTGTATATTTCCAAATAATTTTAAAATGTGCTCCTAATGAACCTACACAATCCTTAGTAAAAAGATTTTTAAAGTACTTTACCGTTTCTCGTATATAAACCGACGGGAATGTGGTGCGCCATCCTGTATAGCTCGATTATTTCGTTGAAGTGCTTGTATCGGTATTGGCAAAGTGTGCAGATAGATAAAAACTTGTAGCGGAAAGAGTGTGGATTTCGGGCCAAACAAAAGTGAGAAGTATAATTTAATAGGAATAGTTTCCAAAACATTGGTAGATAATCTTGCCTAAATCATATATGTATGACATATGAATGTATCCATAGGCAGCAATTTAGCTGTGTTATAGAAATTCGTATGTATGTATGTACTGTAAAGCTTTTCTTTTTGATATATCTAGTATACCGTGTAGTATTTACATAAGGATGAGATAAATTTGCAGTAGATCTATTGTCTACAAGACATTTCACTTAGCGGCATTAACTGAACTAATTGATGCTTCATTGTTAAACCCTTTTTTCGACGTGTTAGAAATTTACATATCGTCGCTGTTCCCTCCTAAGTACCTGGCTTGAGGATCGGTTGCAACTCTATAACTTAACCCTCGGTCCTTCTCCCATGGAAGCATATCTTGCAATTGGAATTTACGCAGACCTTTATCTCTATCCACACGTGACATCGTACGCAACAGCTTAAGCGGTTTGGAGAGCGAAGCAAGAAGGAGGCGCGAAGAAGCACGACGTAGACAGTAGAAAAGAAAGCTACCGTAAGAGCGGCCACATTGAACACTTGGCTATAATGAGCTCATGTACTGCGCACAGGGTGATATTTATGAAGTTGGTATGCTTGGTATTTTCTGATATCAGATGTGACCGCCGCTAGGGGTCGCCTAACTGGGCGGCCTTCAAGGGCCTTGTGACTCTAGTTTGCTCGTATGTATGTATATACACGCATTCAACACACGTCCATGCACCGACGGATGCCCGACATAGCTCGGTGCTCTTGCGCTATCGCGAGAAAAGGAACAATGACGCAGTTTGCAGGGCTTTAAGTAACGTAACAGCAAGTTATTTTTTATCTTTAGACTTTATCATGACTACAAATAAAGCAACTAAATATGAAAATCGTTACTGTTAGATACAATGTGAGACAGAAATTTAGAGCATTTTTTATAGTATATTATATGTAGTAACATTGGGTTCTATGTTCGCTCTGACGATTTCTAATAACTTATGTTTTAACACAACATGACTCTACTCGGACAATATATGACTTTTTATCTATACTTTTATTTGTTTAGTTAATAAGTAATATATATAATCACACCAATTGTGATTCAAATATTTTTGAAGTTAACGAAGTCGCAATACACATATATAACTTGTTGTTGTAATTTTAAACAATATTATCAGCCACACTACCTTAAGAGTTTCTATCTCTTAAAAAGCCTTACTTGGTGACACTTTGCCAACACTTTCAATTCATGCATCATGACTTAAAAAGACATCCACATGATTACTGGAATTGGAATGATGGATGTCAGTTTCCAGCGGTCATGTTACAAATGATATTCTAAATTATTAGAAGCCTAACTTAGAGATTACCAAGGTTGTATAAGTAAGAGCCTATACAGGGTTACTGTGTTCCACAAATTTATACGGAAAATAATGACAATAAAGTACGCAGTTCAATTATACAGATTCATCACGGTTCCCTGAAACACTTGCCTGCACGGGTTCAACATTATCTGGAGGGGACCGGCTAGCGAGTGGGCTCCTCACCGCCGTGCTTCCTATGTTAGACAAGTTCCCTTATCAACGATCGATGGGTTACCACCGAAGACGCTTACGCTTTCGTCTTCGACTATCTTGCCGCTTCCGTTACCCTACCTACTAGGAGTTTGAAATATTCCGTAAAGATTCATGTGTGGGGTTTAGTAAATTTGCGTGGATTCAGAACACTGTGCATCTTTACCGGCATATTAACCGTTAAAGAAAGCTTAAATTATATAAATAAGGTCTGTTAAAATCTGCAAAGAAGTAGGTTAGTCTATGTTAGTGTTATTAGTGATGGGTTAGTCGATGTGGATCATTATATTTTTCAAGAACACTGATCCGAAACACCGCAGTCGGCTGTGCACTCAGTGGAAGGCAGAGAATGACATCGAGACATTGGAGTGATCGTTACAGCCTCCAGATCTCAATCCCATTGAGAATGCCTAGCTTTTACGAAACTGAAGTTGCAAGGAAGTCGTTGGTTGACGGCCAAACACTTGTCGGCTAAGGTTAAAAAATATGGCATTGGTTTACCGCCGCGTATACCGAAAATCAGTTGAAAGTATCGTTGCCAGGTTGCAATCAATAATGCAGGTGACTGAACCCGGTAATAGGTAAGAGCGTCGAGCGTACTTCTTCCGTACTTTTCAATCATACAAACCCTTTCCAGTTCTGGCCAATACTAATGTAAATATCGCCGCGGTTTTCTAACGAACGAATCAAATACCTTGAGACTTTCTGGCTTCCTATTTAGAAAATCCTACCAGATATCGTTGGTACAACTGTTATAATATATTCACAGTTTCGTCAGGGGTACCTTGAGAGTCTGAAAGTAGCAACTATATTAACAATCAATTAACCAGTCTTAATTGCCGATTTCATTGGATATGCCGATAATAAAAAATGTAATATTCGAAGATGTCTGATTTTGTAGCCACAATTTCCGGATTCCAGGAAAATGTCACACTCTTTTTATACACAAGATCCAGTTTCTCTTCACCATCAACTTTCTTCGCCAGTTAAATATCAATATAAAATCAACACCCTTGTTTTGTAATATTAACAATTTTTAGATAGAGTGTTGATGTTGATAGATTGTAAAAAAAAAGATAGATAGTTGTCATTAGAAAAATGTCATAATAAAAAAATGTGTGTCAAGCAAGCATTCAATTTCAATTTTATTTCTCGTAGTAGAAGATATTCAGATCATTTTAGTTAATAAATCAATATCATTAATCCAGCGAAGTATATATTCAACATAAAATTTTGGTCCTTCGGGCCGGATCGTTAAATAAATTACATAAATAGTTCAAGGTTAAGCGCAACCAATCAGCAATACGTGTAATATTCAAGCGAGTTTTAAAGAAAATCAAGAACATTTAGATCAAAAAACGTGCAGAACGACATCAAACTGACTGGTGTGTGTGGTTAATACTACATACTACTAAGCGTGACAAGTGAGTAATATTCATTCATATTTTCGAAATCCATTTCCATATCAATTTTGTCCTTTTCTATTCAATTCGTTTCAATTCTATTCACTTAAATTATGGAGTTAGCACAATTGAAAAGAAAACGAGGCACCATCAGATCATCATTAACCAAGTTTTCAACACATATTGAATCGCAAACCAATATTCAATTGTCGGAATTTAAATTAAGATTAGAAAAGGCTGAGTTGTTGTTGGATAGATTTGAAGAAGTTCAAGAACAAATTGAAAATTTAGACACAAGCGTAATTGCAATTTCAGAAGAAACTAGAAAGGATTTCGAGGAGGACTTCTATACTGTTATAGGTAAAGCACGAAATAGCATTATCATCAATACCATATCAGAACATAGTAATATACCAAGTAGTAATATACAAAGTGATGTATTGATGACACATATTAAATTACCTGCATTAACATTACCTAAGTTTGACGGTAATTATACAAACTGGTTATCATTTAAAGATTCATATATATCAGCTATACATAGCAATTCAAAGTTAACAGATACAGAAAAATGCAGATACCTACGAAGTAGTTTGCATGGAGAAGCATTGCAGTTAATAGCAGCATTCGATACATCGAATGAAAACTATTGCATAGCATGGAACATGGTGAAAGAGCGTTATGAAAATCAGAGATTGATAATTCATACTCACCTAAAATCACTGTTTGACTTACCGATATTAAGTAAAGAATGTCATACAGCATTACGGCAATTGATTGAAAAAGCAATGACGCACATTTTAGCATTAAAAGCATTAGGTGAACAAGTGGCATACCATACTGATATATCTTTTGACTAGTAAATTGGATTCTAAAACAAAATTTCTCTGGGAAACAGAAGTTGGCGAAAATTACAAAACCAATAAAGCGAAATTTGAAGATTTTATAGAGTTTCTAAAGAAAAGATGCCAGATATTGGAAATATCGGACAAGATTACGAAACAGCCAGAAAAACGAATTCCAATCAAGCGAGATATTTCATTATCAGCAACCTTCAAGGGTTGTGTAAGTTGTAAAAAGAACCATCCCATTTACCAGTGTCTCGAATTTTTAAAGCTTTTACCATCAGCAAGAATTGATAAAGCAAAACAATTACATATATGCTTGAATTGTTTGAAAGTTGGACATTTTGTTAAAAATTGTAGATCGGAACAAAAGTGCAAAAAATCTCAAAAATTCCACAACACTTTATTACACAAAGAAAAGGAGATAACTTCAGTTTCATCTCAAACAGTACAAACAATTGCCAATTGCACAACCAATCCATTTACACAGGTTTTGTTAGCCACAGCAATTATTCAGATTGAAGACGCATATGGCAAGTTACATAAAGCAAGGGCATTGCTAGATAATGGTTCTCAAAGTAATTTTGTTACTCAAAGTTTATGCAAACGTCTAAATTTGGACATCAGTAAAATAGAGTTTACCGTTAGTGGGGTTGGTCAAGAACTATCAAACATCAAATTTAAAACTTCATTCGTATATCATTCGTTAAATAAACAATATAGAAATCATATCAGTTGTTTGGTTTTGAATAAAATAACGGAACCATTACCCAACGTTACATTTAATCAAAACCTTGTCGAAATGCCTGAAAATATACAATTAGCAGACCCTAATTTCTTTCAATGTGACAAAGTGGATGTATTATTGGGAGCCACAGAATTTTGGCATATTATACAGAATGGAAACCAAAAGCTACATAGCATAACTTTACAAAATACTTTACTGGGACATATTGTTACTGGTGAATTATCAATACCTACAAATAACTGTTCAACGAGCTATTTGTCCGTCGAGAGAACTATGGAACGATTTTGGCAAGTGGGAGACTGTCAAACACAAACAAAGCAGTGGACTAAAAAGGAACAATATTGCATAGATCACTATCAAAAAACATACACTAGAAATGAAGAAGAAAGGTATATCGTCAGTTTACCAAAGAAGGAAGATGTATTATTAGGAAATTCATTTGACATTGCGAAAAGAAGACTCTATTCCATGGAAAACAAATTCAAAAAGGATTACGTATTAAAACAACAGTACATCCAATTTATGCGTGAGTATGAAACCCTAAATCATATGAGCGAATTATCAGTTGAACAAATTAACAAGCCGCAAAATAACACTTTTTATTTACCACACCATTCTGTGGTTAAGAACGATAGTTTAACAACTAAGTTAAGAGTTGTTTTTGATGGCTCATGCAGATCTACAAATGGGTCATCATTAAACGATAGCTTATTAATTGGTCCTATATTACAAGATAATTTATTCAACATTACAGTTAGATTTAGATCGCATCAAATTGTATTAACTGCTGATATAACCATGATGTATAGGCAAATTCTAATAAGAGAGTCAGACGACATGCCAGTAAAATGCTATAATTTAAATACCGTTACTTATGGAACAACATCTGCACCCTTTTTAGCTACGCAAACACTACAACAATTAGCAAACGATGAAGCAGACAATTATCCAATAGCAAAAGAAGTTTTACTTAACGATTTTTACATGGATGATGTATTAACAGGTACGAATAACATAGAAGATGCAATTAGGTACGTTGCAGAAACAGTTAAATGATTTACTATTAAGAGGATGTTTCAAGTTGAGGAAATGGAGAGCAAATAATGCAAAAATTCTAAATCATTTAAACACAGATGCAAAGGCAGATGATATGCTAGAGATCGAAGAAAACGCACCAGTAAAGACATTGGGATTACTGTAGAACTCTCGAACAGATTATATATCATATTCATTAAAATTCAATCGAAATGACAAAAGAATTACAAAACGAAATGTACTTTCTAGAATAGCAACCATACTTGATCCCTTAGGTCTTCTAGGTCCACTAGTCATAAGAGCAAAGATATTTATGCAACAACTGTGGCAATTAAACTTAGATTGGGATTCTGAAATACCGTCAAATTTAAGACAATCTTGGAATATCTACGAGGTTTCGTTAGAACACGTATTGGAATTAACTGTACCACGAAACATAAATGAAAATGAGAAATCAGAGAAATTTGACATCTTTGGATTTTGCGATACTAGCGAAAAGGCATATGGAGCCTGTATATACGCAGTGTATGAGAATGATCAAGGGAAATGCCGTTCAAATTTAAGATGTGCAAAACCAAAGGTAGCGCCACTAAACGTAATTAATTTACCCAGATTAAAGTTATGTGGAGCTCTTTTATTATCCAAACTGATTGAAGTTGTTCGGCAAGCATTGAAAAACAAAATTCGAAATACTTATCTATGGACTCATTCTGAGGTCTGTGTGTGAAAATATATTGACAATGCAGTTCATTTTGTCGGTGTTAAAAATGCTTTATATGAAATGTATGAATTCCTACGCACTCACAACGCAGAGATTTTCGAATCTATGGCACGTCAAAAAATCGAATGGTGCTTTACACCGCTGAGGTCACCACATTTCGGTGGTCTATGGGAAACATCAATAAAATCAATGAAGAGACACCTTTTGAAAATCAAAAATTTAACGCTAACATTTGAAGAAAGCTATACACTGTTAACTGAAGTAAAAGCCATTGTGAATTCTAGACCTTTGACTCTATCATCTGATCCAAATGATTTAAGTCCATTAACTCCATCTCATTTTTTAATTGGTGATTTCTTGTTAGAAACTTCTGCCAATGTTTATAAAACTATACCTATCAATCACTTGTCACGCTGGCAACACATTCAAAATCTAAAACAACAATTTTAGAAACGCTGGAGAAGAGAATATCCTCATAATCTGCAAGTACGATCGAAATGGCAAGACAACTCCAGAAACATTGAAGTTGGAGACCTGGTACTTCTACTAGAAGAAAATCACCCGCCTTTACATTGGCCGACTGGACGAGTCATCGAAGTGCATCCAGGATCTAATAGTGTAGGGTCCGTGTTGTTACTGTTAAGTGCGCAAAGGGTACATTCAAAAGATCAGTCAGAAAAGTGTGTTTATTACCAGTTTAAAAACAATGTTTTAAGGCGACCAGGATGTTTTGTAATATTAACAATTTTTAGATAGAGTGCTGATGTTGATACATTGTAAAAAAAAGATAGTTGTCATTAGAAAAATGTCATAATAAAAAAGTGTGTATCAAGCAAGCATTCAATTTCAATTTTATTTCTCGTAGTAGAAGAGATTCAGATCATTTTAGTTAATAAATCAATATCATTAAACCAGCGAAGTATATATTCAACAACCCTCTCGAAACTTCAAATTTCCAACCATACCCTTTTATACATACATATGTGCAGATTAGTAAAGATTTAAGATGTACAGTGGGTTGATTTAAAACCGACTCAAACTGCCATAAAACTCGATAAAAGTATGCTTTACAACGATATCATCGATATGGTCAACTGTATGTAAATTACTATTTATAGATGCAATATATTTTTCTATCAAATCGAGTTTCATATGCAGGTACACAATTATGCTTAATGCAAGGGATCATTTATATATTCCTAAATTGATCATTTTGTAATGCTATCTTAACATGTTTTGAAATAAATAAATATGGTTAAATCGCTATCGCCTACATTTTCACTATATTTCTAAGTACCTACATATTTATGTAATTAAAAATTGTATGAGTAAGGATTTTTGTATAATTTGAATTTCATTGTGCAACTACACAATTATTAAATGCAAGGGATCATTTATATATTCTTAAATCGATAATTCCTTATGCGATTTAACATATAGTTAAATCACAAGGGCATAGAATTTCTCTATATTGCGAAGTATTTATGCCATTAAAAAATTGTATGAGTAAGGATTTTCGTATTGTTTGAGTTTCATATGAAACTACACAATAAAATTGTATTAATTTGTTTTTAGTTTGACTGTCTTTTTGTTTACCTTCCTTATTATCTGAAATAAATTATTAAAATCAGCTAAGTTAGGAGAAATAGAATAATTATTTTATTTGTGTTTATGTGTTATTAATGGGTGTTGGCAAAGGCTGTACCTATGCCTGTTCTTCACGTTGGCAAATATATGTGCCAATAGTTGTTGCCAATACGTGCGGCCAACATGTAGAAGGGGGTTTATGGTCACTTTGGTAGCTGTTATAGTGTTGGCGTACATGTT
Organism: Popillia japonica; assembly: GCA_004785975.1. Classification (NCBI taxonomy): domain Eukaryota; kingdom Metazoa; phylum Arthropoda; class Insecta; order Coleoptera; family Scarabaeidae; genus Popillia; species Popillia japonica. The sequence continues at coordinate 10,450 of SMLS01068822.1, forward strand.
GGTGCGAGATCCCTGTTGTGTCGGACTTTCAATGCAGATCAAAGGGTTTTAGTAGCTTGTAGGTAGAATGATGACCGCCGCGTCCACACGTTAGCCACGTGTTTAGTTTGCAACGAGCTTTCAGACTGACTGCACGTGTAGCATCCACCACCTCCTTTTTTTCCATTTCTTTTTAATCACCTTGTTTCTGTACACACTTACGTAGTACCTATATGCAGTAAATAAATAAACAGCAGCAGCCGTTAGCACCTCGATTTCCATTTTATGCCCGCACATTGGCCTGAACTGATGCAAACTGAATCACCTTCCAACAGTTCCAACGTCTAGACAATTTCACAAATTTCTGGGCCAATATGTGTGCTACACCATTGGCACATATGTATATTGGCCAACGCGAAGAGCAGACTTAGATCATGTATAACATAGATACCGCGTTAGGTTCCCAACTATGTTTCCAACATAGCAGAGACAAATTATATTCTTCCTTTTCGTTCTTATTTATGAAAGTCATTATATACCTTGCATACTCTGTATCACTCAGACAAATGATTGGCTTAAAATTGCGAGAAATTGAAACAAGTTTAACCGCGAAATTCAAACTGCATAGTGTACGATTTAAGAAAATATTTAGATTTACAAACAATTAACAAATGTGAAATCTGTTTTCTCACTTATTCAACTGAGCCTCTTAAAACTATGTAAACAAAGTGAATTATAATGCAAAAGTAATGGAATAATCCGAAGGAAAAACTATTTTCAAATAGCAGTACGAGTCCTGTCAACAAAACGTCCCAATGACATATGACATGTCCGACATGCGCTTCCCGGACAATCACGGGTACAGAGAAAGACAGCAGCATTGGTGATAGCTTACTCACAAAAAAGATAATGCGAAAAAGGCACGTTGCACATCTTGGAAACATAGTCGGTATGGGCTAGCAGTATCCATGTAATATACATGATCTAAGGGCTGTAATATGTATTAATACAGATATTAAAAGTATCTGAAAAAGAATAAATTCCCGTAGCTATTTTAAATGTGTGCGTACGAGTTGATAAGCAAATCGCTTTATTACTACAAACATCCAGTTAAATGTAGAAAGTTTTTGTGTGCGCCGTTAGGTCCATGTCGCTTGTCGGGTGAGTCGGTTTTAAATCAACCCAGTGTACTCACAATTAGATGTATTATACTTATGTATGTGCGTCATTAAATGATATTTTGAGATGAAAATAATAACAGAATGTGCATTAAATCCACTATAAGCGTACTAAAATGCAGTAGTTCATTTAAAATTCAAGAATCATGCTTATTCTATTAGATGATCTGTTGAACGCCTTATTAGATAAAAGAGATCTAATTTACTAATACCGTCTCTAATGCAACTAGTTGCAGTGCTAACATATTATGTGATCAAAGTTTATAATACAATCGTCAGAGAACCAAAATATTTAAGAAGTATTCAAGTATAAAAAGGTTTGCTCTTTGTTTTGTTCAAGACACAAATGAGTTTCCGAGAAGCAACGGAATATGGCATAAAACGCAAGATATGTAAAATTTGGGCTAACAACGCATTTTTGCGTTGTGTATTCCATTTCACATTTTAAGGTAAAAATTTAAAATATTTCGTTAGGAAACTCAGAGTAGCCTCTCAGAGCAATTTTGTGCGTTTCCACTAGAATACCAATGAAGACGTTCTATTTCTAAATTTGACAAAACTCAACTTTAGAACTTCAATTATTATATAAATATATAATTATTATTGCAGTTTAAAACCCGATGGAAAGCGTTGGTAAAGCAAAATTACTACCTCTTTCCAAAGGAAAAATCTAACGAATAGATCAATTACTTAAAAATAATTTAAAAAATATTCTCTATATTACATTCTGCAATGTATAGAACGCGATTAACTTTATTTTCCATTTGTATTCGGTAGAATTTCAAACTATCTTCTCAGATGTCTCACTGCGATACCTAGTAGAGTATCTCTCTTCATTTTTCTAATCAATCACCAGACGAACACAAAAATGTACAAATGAGATACGTAGGTATATATCCTAGGAAGTAGTTTTCTTCACTGAAATGCTCTGTTACGCTCTGCAAACAAACACATTGAGAAATTATAATACACTTCAAAAAATCATTTCAATTTCCTATTTGTACGTGCTCCCATATGAATTTATTTCCCAGAAATAGTCTATTGTAATTTCCGCTGTTAGAGAAGTATACAGCACATCTATACGCTCAAATAGTTCCGCAAAATCACTTCTCATAATTACAAATACCAATACACAAACGATTAGTTATAAAATAGGAAAACCGACATTCAACATTTCATATTTATCGCTTCATGCGTACTCCCCAGCACGCAGATTAGAAATGGAACTATGCCCAACCTGTTCTAGCCACAGATACGGCGATCGCGGCTGAAATTAATAATGGTTTTCAGCTTGCGACTGTCTATAATAATTCGCAGTTATCATTGCCATAACAGCGGGAACTCGAAAATAATGAGAAACAGCGCGCGCGTAGTGCCGCTGTGATGAGCTCTTTATCATTCGTAGGAAAGGTTAAACATTGATGGGAAGAACTGAGAGCATGCCAACAAATAGGGCACTTAATCCGTGAGAAATCTGATTCGTAGTTTGAACAGCCTTCATAGACGTATTGATAGGTGATTTATTCTTACTAGTTTTTCCAAACTCATTTCATAGATCAGTACATGAAAACTATTACAACCATCAAAACATTTGATCGGTAACATCAACTAAATCATGACATGATTAAAAATTAAAGCGAATGTTAGACGTATCAAAAAGATAAATACAACTTGATGCTCAGCGCTTTTTCGGAATAAAATCTTTTACAACCTTATTATTGTGTTTTCCAACATCTACATTTATTGCTATTGGTTCCAGCTGATCTGTTGCAATTGCATGGAAAAAAAATTAAATCTTGATAGAGTATTAGTACTGAATAAACACACATACAAATACGGTGTTGGATTTAACACCGATTTCACTCCGTCTGGTAGTTCCCTCGCGACCAAATGCAGAAGTAGTTAATCGCAAGGGAGTTATATAACTTAGTACTAATATCCGAGATTCGGAGTTAAAATAACACTTTTGCGTAGTTAAAGTTTCCCTTGCGAAGTGAGTGAGAGTTACAAGCACTCCGTTAACTGTAGCGTGAATTCCGTGTCGCAGTTGAATGAATTCAGTTCCGGTGTTGCGTGAACACCTTACAGTGTCAGCTAAATTTCACTACTGAATTCCTACTACTGTTTTATGGAGTGACGCTCATTGATTTGTGTAATTTAAAAAAATTGATAAACAAAATAATTTTATAAACTGGAAAAAAATAGAAAAAGCAAAGTAGATCATAAAAAACAAAATTTCTACTAAAAACATAAACATGTATTTCAATATGTACTATGTACTTAAAATGCAATACAAATTTAAACAAGTTCATACTTTTTATTTTTAATAAATGTATACATAGGTACCCTAAAACTAAATTTAGGTTTATTTAGAGAAAGATTAAGAAAAAGAAAGGGTTTGTAAGCAAATATTTTAAATACAAAAATAAGAAAAAGATAAAAAACTAACCTCTATCAACGTCATAACACAATTTATAATTATTAAGAATTTGTAAGTTCTTCGCATTTCTTTATCTTGATATTAATTTCTCAATCCCTCGGTGTTAATGTCGAAAATTCGGTGGTTACAAGTCCGTATATTTGAATTTGTATAAGCTTCCAGCATGATTTCAAACTGTGTTCGAACTTTGTTCTAAAAACAAAGGGAATTTGAAATAGGACGTTAAAAGAGTCTAAAGTCTAAGGCATTATTCGCATCAGTAGGTAACAAAATATTATCTAAAACGATAATATCGATTTTTGAAGAACCCACTGATAACAGCAATGGTTGGTTGGTTTTTTTATTCTCTACGCCATCTTCTAATGGAAAACTTATCTGCAATAAATACCTGGTTGAAAGAAAGAAATATATTTATGACGGTGGAAATTCTCATGATAAAAAATAATAAATTTTTATGTCGTCTGGTCTATAGAAGTTCTCTCAATACCACCTCGTCCTCTGGCAGTCATTGTTCAACATTACTCGATCTAGTTTGGTAAACTAAGCGAATGAAATATGGCCGTTAATTACAAAGGCATACGTATATGCAGCAAATTTCCTTATACCATAACAGTTAGAGAACACTTACCTGTTTTGTTAATAGTATTAATATCTAGGTTTCCGAGTGTTATCTTTATCCACTTTTTCAAGTTTTGGTATTTCACTTTCACAAATAATGTATTTTTCATTATCTAGTACATCACCCACTTTCATAACTTCCATGCCGATTGCTACAGGCAAATACAACGCGCTTGCGCTAGCAGCGATTCCACCCGACCTCACTGAAACATTACTTTTAACAACTTCAAGAAGTTACAGTTTCTCATTTTGGTGTTGCGTTGACTCCCTTCTGTTGCTAAACTATTTATCAACACCGAAAGTTAGCATATTTTTTCCGTTTGGTGTTGATATTATCCGTGCCTGATTTTAAACCACGAGTAACACCGTCGAAGGATATTAAATTTCTAATTTTTGGAGTTGGAAATTTCTAACTACATGCGGTGTAGTTAGAAACATTTCCGAAAAGTGTTGTAATATTTCCTTTTAATGTTAATTTAACAAATTGTTAGTGAGAATTTAACTCTTTTCAGAAAAGCTACAACACCTTTTAATTTAACTCCGTAAAATTTTTATGTGTGTATATTCTAAAAATACTCATAATTATTTGATTAAACGAGTTTCTATAATAAAATGACACTGAAATCTTGAAGAACAGTTTTCCCCCAAACTGCTTAAATTCCAGCGTTAAAAAAAATAAAAAGTTTGTACTGGTAAAACTACTATTTTTTACTTTTTACAAGCGCAATTAATTTATTAACCCTGCTGTTAGATTGAAAAAAATATACGAATCCTACATTAAAAGACCATTTGGTCCATACTACCTACATGATTTTTTAAAATTAAAAATTTAAGCCAATATTTTGTATCTAATTTGATTTAGTACCTCGTTAATATAATTAATAAATATAATTATAGATCGTGCCATGTGGAATTTCTCTTACAAGGCGACGTTGATAACACAGCTGAGCCTCTAGTTGTTTCTGTATTGTTGTATTTGTTATCGTCGCGCTGCCATCTTGTAAAATGAATTCGCCCTAACTGATATGTATAAATTTAGCTGTGGGATTCCCCTATTTGTAATTTGATATGAAAACGCATGCAAACTTACACTGCTTTGTTCAGTGCGTGTTTTGCTTTCTAAATATCCGTACGCTTATACTGTGTGACAATATGGCAAAACAAGGTTACTTGAACGAAGATAATATTCGCTAAGAGCTCAATTCACAAAGTGTCAGATATTACAGATTCTGATATTGACTATAATTCGGAAAATAACGAAACAAGTGATTTTTAAGCGAAAGTGAACCAGACGTGGCTGCAACTAGCTCTGATCCCTTGTTTATTGCTAAAAAAAAATGGTATCGAGTGACACTCCATTCCCTCAACCTATTAGAACTGCTGCTAGGAATATTATCTCAGCACAACCAAGTCCAACTAGATTTTCAGTATCTAGATGCAGTGACATGATGTCAGCATTTTTGCGTTTCTTTCCGCCTCCAATAGAAAGAGTTATCGAAAATACTAATCGTTACGGCAGAGTCAAATTTAGTGACAAATTGACCGATATTGATGAAGACACATTGCGAGCATATATTGCTGTACTCATTCTTGCAGGGGTATATCGGTATGTACATTTTTGTTTTACTTATTCAGTAAAATACTTGACTTCTATAAAAATTATATATGGCAGCGGAAAAAATGAAGACGTTCATAGTTTATTTGACGCATCGTTTGGTCTTCCGATTTTTCATTCAATCATGTCTGAAGGTACTTTCCACATGATTACAAGCGCACTCCCTTTCGATAATGTTTCGACTCGCAGACAAATTTGCTCCTATTCGTGAACTGTAGGAGCATTGGCAACTCCTTCTTCCAATGTTTTATAACTGCCACAAAAATGTCACTGTTGACAAGCAACTTGTTGGATTCAGGGGACGATATTTGTTTCGACAGTTTATGCCATCGAAACTTGCAAAATATGGTTTGTAATTTTGGTTATCGGTGGATTCAGGTGGAAGATACAGCCATATCTTGGAAAAATAAAAATGCAAAGTATTGGAGTTGACGGAAGCTTTGACGGGGCAAAATATAACAGGCGACAACTTCTTTTCCACTTTTGATTTGGTAAAAAAATTACTTGAAAGAAAACTGTGTAGGAACAATAGGTACGTAGTACGTAAAAATAAATAATTCATTCCTCCGAAGTTGCTGAATGTAAAAAATCTCCCATTGTATAAATCTACATTTGCTTTATGTGACATTGCGACATTAGTATCATATATCAGCCACAAAAACACAGCAACGATTAGTACAATGCACAGAACAGCTGAAATTAATGAAAGTGTGTCGAAAAAAATCCGGAGATTGTTTCTTATTACAATTCGACAAAAGGTATGCTATTTTGTTATTCGTCTATAGTTTCTTATGTTTGGTTTCTCGCAGAAGGCGTAAATACTGCTGGCCAAATGATTGATGCCTACACCACAAAACGTAAAACAAATCGATGGCCAAACATTGTATTTGCAAATATGCTAGATATATCCGTTTTGAATGCATATATGTACACTTTTTCCAGGCCAGAGATTTTGCGGAAACTATCACTTTCTTTGGCTAAGGCACATATGATGAAACGGAGTAGATTACCTCAACAACAGTTCTCAGCACAGCTATTGACTGAAATACAAACATCATCCTCAATTTCAATTAATGCTACTACTACTAAATCGGTAGCTACAAAGGAGGGGATAAGAAAGGAATTTGCAGTTGCTGCAAATCTAAATCTGACATCAAATGCTGCATTTGTGGCAAGTTTATTTGCAGAACTAACCGAAAAATATTCTGTTTAGCATGTAATAAAAAAAAGCTATCAATAAAATCACATTTTTTGTCAATCTTATTATCCAGATAGTTTTTTCACTTTCGTAGGTTAATGATAACACTGCAATTCGGACAAAAATCAAATTTATTCCAAAACCTTTACAATATAAATCTATAGATTTATAATTTGACACGAAATAAATGTCAATTTTATTCCACTGACGAAGTTGTTACGAAAACCAGATTATATAATAATATATCCAAAACCTTTCTATATGTAAAGGTTTTGGAATAAATTTGATCTTTGTTCGAATTGCAGTGTTATCATTGACCTAAAAAAGTGGAAAAACTATCTGGATATTAAGATAAGTTAAAAAAGGTCTTAAAAATACATATACTATTTTTTGTAAATAACCCCAAAAAACTTAGTATTTTGATTTCAATCAAATAAAAATATACAGACAGTGGACCAAATGGTGCCTAATCCAAGATAAGTAAATTTTAATTTTTTTCAGTTCGGCTTTATGTGAGATTTGAAATTATGGATATAACGTTGTTAAAAAACACGTGAGCCGAAATCTCTAAACAATATATATGTACATAATACTGTTTAAAAGTTATAAAGATAACGAGCAAACTATTGGATCAAATGAGCTTAATCTAACAGCAGGGTTAAGATAATTTAGGTTGCGGTTTTTAACAGGATATTCACTTGTTACAAGAAATAAACTAGCATCTAACAATCATAAAATTGAATTTTAAATTCTTGTTCTTCAGGAAACCTAGGCAAGCTTACAAGATAATATTCATATTTTTATCTTTGTTGCAAAGAGTGATTCATGAAATTAATACTTATTCTTCATATACTAAACGCTTCTAACAGTTTTAAATTGATGCTTACAAACAAAACAGAATAATACCTATCGGCAAATAAAGTTGTTCCTTTTATTTAAATTTTTGGCGCAGAAATCTGGCACTCTCTGATTAAGAAATTATTTTCACTGGAAATAACTCATGCAAAATAAAACGAAAGCTGAAGCGGTGGCAAGGTCGTCTGTTGTACGTTCACACAAAGTGTGAGACTGCAGAACGTTTTCAAAATTGCATAATAAGCACGCGGCCCGTCCAGGGCCACCGTTGAATGGGATTTAATTTCGAAGCGTTAGCCGAAAAAAAAGAAACAGGGGCCTTCGCCACGTCGCTGTATTATCGGTCTAACAATTAACGCCGTCTTTCATCGTCAGATAGAAGGAGAAAGATGAAGGACTCGAGCATCAAATGCGCGCATACCATTGCTTTGTTGTCGTCGTCGACGAATGTACGAAACGAAACCAAAAAGAAGATGATGCCTTCTCTATTCTTTATGAATGAAGAGAAGTATTCTTCGGAACGACAAGTAGGCGCCAATGTGATCCCAAAAGAAACCCAGAGATAGATAGCGGGAAGAAATACGCAGAGTGCTAACAGTGATGGTAAGCAGATATCGCTGTTCTTCTCTCCGTTTCAGTTTTCCATTACTGCTATGCAACGGATGAGATGAAAAACGCTATTACCAATTGTGTTTGTAAGAACAACTTGACCGTGAAGCTAGAAATTTGCTCTGATTTTTTTCAACCTACTATACCACGTAGACTACGATATACTGATGTTTGCCCCGCGAAGAAGCTTCCCATTTTTTCATATCCGTATTTTCTGTGGTTCAGATTTAATAACTTGCTTTATAATAATATAGAAACTCACCGATGAGTGCGTTACATCAATACTAAACTAAAATATAGCAATTAAGGCTAACTCAACGATGTAATTCAACGAAGAGCAAATTACTTATATACCTCCTTACGTACACATGATGATATTAGACTAATTCAGCTTTATTGTTAATTATGTTCTTTCAATATTCTTACAATTTTAAAAGTACATAATTACATGTAATGAATTATTACTATTCTGTAGTAGAAACAGATGGAACATGGTGGTACGTGGCGGGAAAAGCTGTCAAACACCAATGAGTACGCCTTTGTATATTTCAATCGTTCAAAAAAATGGGGAATGCAATTTATTTACAGCATCATAGACTGCTATTATTTCAAAATTGTAACCAAGAAAGAAATTAATTCAAACTGCAGTAACAACAGATGTAAAATGATGCATTGATGCATTTTCGAGTAGTTATGATTTAATCCAATTAATAAATATTCTGATCTGCTTTTCGCTAGGAAAGCACCCTAGAAAACGAAAACGTACCCGTAGAAGTATAAAAGAAATCTGAAATACATTCAACGGCTTCTTCGCGTTCAGAGGTGTGGTGATGGGCTCTTCGGATTCTTTGTAATAATTATACCACCAATGATGGTCATACGTCAATTTATATATTTAAAGAGAATAAAACATCCAATATCAAAATCGATAGCATTTTTTATCGAAGTTGATACCTACAAAGTCTGCCAATCCACAAAAAATTTCTGAAGAAAATAAATCAGCATTATCAGCCAAATAACGCTGCCAATACATTGATCACACCCCATGTAGACTTCGAATTTACCAGTCCCAAAGGAAAAATTCTAAATATATGTAATATTTAAAACAACAACAACAACTTATTAAATTTACTGTTTACTGAGTACTTTTTGAAATAATTCCGTGATTTCTCGGGTTGTATATAGCACAGTTTTGTTGAAACTAAATGTCATCGAGACTATGGGCCTTAATTCAGGCAGCAATTCGTTGTGCCACACATAGTCATGTTTCTTTCGGCTTCATTTTTTGAATAGATATTATTGAATGACTCTAGCAGCCCAGAAATCTCTCATAAACCTCACAATTAACCCGTTGTTTTGTCTGAATGTAATGGTAGCTCTTGAACCGTGTTGCTCTTCAGTCCAAATAGTGAAACGGTAACCTGAGTAATTTCTAAGCGTGCAAAAAACGTTCCTCATAGAACCCTAATTTAGATAATATAATTGAATAAATTATAAATATTTTGCGGGGCTAAATCTTTTCATGTGGAAATATAAAACAATATTGAACAAAAATTCCATCACAATTTGATTGTTTGCTCTGTCATAAAATCGCTATGTATTGCAAAACCTCGCTGAACTGTACATTTTTCAATAACTGGAATGGTTATTTCTAGCGATTTGTTTGTATAAATTGCAATTAATTGTTTTTTTTCTGCTATTATATATGAGGTACTAACCTTTAAGTAGTGTATACTACTTCAGAAATACGTATATAAGTATTCTGTTCTATTTCATTCCATGCAACTTCAACTTAGAACCAACATCTATCATAATAAATATTATTTCTCTTTCAGACGCACTACAATAACAGAAGAAGGCTTTCTACTCCTAGTCCAAGTCCTACACGTGAGCGTGTTCGTGATGAAAAAAATGAAAATACTCATAGCAGTTGGTTCAAATCATTAGACAGATTATCGCGGAAGAAAACGAAAAAGGTAATGCAAAAATATTCAGTGATTGACATGTTTGACCTCTATACTATAATTAATTTTTATTTGGCTGTATAAGTAAACAGAGCAATAACTAATCTTTGTAGCTACCACCACACACTCCCATGGTAGGGAGTGCGTTGGCCTTTCCATTTATTGATGTTTTGGACACAGAATGTACACTAAATAAAATAATTGTATAGGTACATATGTATTATGTATTTGCAGTCTACATTCCACCTACCATTTCCGTTGAAAACTTTTTGAAAATTTCGAAAAAATTACATATTTTAATTATCAAAACTTGTAACTCAACATAACATTATTTTAAATTATAACAATCTTTTATTAGATCTGGTTTTGTCTAGCTGCCATTTGCCGATTACTAGCGATTCATTTCCAATATTACAAGAGGACGCATATCATCCAACACTACTAATTTCGCTGTCTTATGATACAAACGACAATGAAAATTTCACTACCAATGATGAATATACTCATAAATGTTACAATTTCAAGAGGTGACGTCCTTAATCTCTACAGTACATTAGCATTGACAAACTGGTCATTTTTAAGTGATGAGGATGAAGTGAATATGACCTGCAATCTATTTTATGATATATTTTTTTAATATTTAATCAATATATAAAAAAAAGCAGGCGATATCCTATTTGGTCCTTATCCGAAATTATCTTTAACATAAAATCAAAAGGGCGTCCTTCTAGAAACCATAAGCAAGCACGAAATTATTATTCGTTAGCACAATACAAATATTTAAGAGCGTTAGTAAAAAAAGCAAATTGAAACGGCCTACGCCAATTAGATAATTAACATCGAAAATCAATTGCATTCGATCGCCAAAATTTCGAGTTTTTTATAACAAATAGCAAGAATCTGAAATACGCGGTTTAATGTGTTATTTGCATCATATTTTAGCAGCATATGCACGGATGAGAGTAACAACATCTGTTTTCTTACCTGTTATAATCTCCCTTCTTCCTTAATATTCTCATAATAACGGAAGCAGAGGTTGATACTGTGATGAGAAAGTTGCGGAGTAAGGTGACGGCTGGGCCAGATGGCGGTCCGAGTTTTCTGATACGTGACTGTAGATATATTCTAGCATATTCCTTGACAACCATTTCTAACCTGGCATTACCCACAGCAAACTTTCCTGACCTGTGGAAGTGCACGAAGGTGTGTTCGGTGGAGAAGAGGGGATCATCTAATAATGTCAAAAATTATAGGCCAATATTAACACGTAATAACTTTGGAAAAGTGTTGTTTATTCACAAATATATCCGTTGATTAAAAATTATATAATAGAACATCAACATGAATTTATGGAGAGGTGATCCACTATCACGAACTTAGCGGAGTTTACTCAATTCGTAGTTAGGCACATTAGATTTAATAGGTCAGGTAGACATCATATCTATGTAGACATCTCAAAAGCATTTGACCATGTAGACCACTCTTTACTACTGCAAAAACTCGAGACAGATGCTACTAGTAACGCATTAGTGTAAAGTCGTAAGCTTCACAAAAAAGGTAAAACCAATGCACTTTGACTACAATATTGACGGAGTATCTCTTGTGCGGGAGACAGAGACGAAAGATTTGGACATTTACTTTGACACATCGTTAACACTTGCTAAGCAGAGTGACATTATTATATCTTCTGCTATGAGGATGCTGAAACTTTTAATCAGAAACAGTTTCAACATAAACACTATTATCCTTTACATATGTATATTAGATCAAGACTGGAGTACGGCTGCATAATATGGAATCCCTACTACGCTTCTCATAAGTTAACGGTTAGAGGGTACAATGAAAATTTTTGTAATTGTAAGGAAGAAAATGTTTATCCCAGTAGCAGTCTCGACTGTCAGCTACTGCTTACATGATTTAATATTGAGTCTTTGGCTGTTAGACGCCAGCTGCTCTTAATAAAATTTGTTTACTACTTGGTCCATACTAACATTGACTCGTCAGATTTATTGTGACAGATATGTCTAAACTCATTTCAAATTATCTTCTACAGTGTAATGCGCAACTGTTTATGATAACATTTTCTAGTTAGATTTTTGAGAATGGTAATAGAAAATTCTTCAGGAATAGAAAATATTTCAGGAAAACTAAAGAGTAAAATAATCAAATAGTTACAAAGTAGAAGATGCAATAAGTGCATATTACGGAAACACAATTACTTTTTGTTTATGACAATAGCTGCCCAAAAAATACATATATGTACAATAAATATATCCAGACTATTCCATTATCTACTCCAATTTAAAATTTATTAGAAATGTTTTATATAAATGTTGTTTCTTAATGTCGTTGTCTGTGAAATGTATTTAAATATAAGTAATAAAATTAGAAATCCCATGGAAACTAATATTACAAAGATCAACAAAATTATGCACTAAGTACCTCCTTTTTTCGGTGAATATTGATAATACATGGAAATTTCTTTTACAGATCGAAAAAGATGCTAATAGTACCGAAGACGAAACGCCCGTCAAATCGACACCGACGAAAAACCTTCGATTCTTTGGCGACACTGATATCGAGTCTAACGGCAGTTTACGAAAAAAATCATCACTTAAAACGAATAACAGATCTTCACCTTATACTAACAATCATAACAGTAGTAACGGTAACGTCAAGGACAGAATCCGAAGTCAATCGACGAGAGATCTACATAACATATCCGAAGAAATGGGTACGCCCGAAATGCGTCGAGTCAATAACCATAAGTCCATGCTTAATATCTCTGAATCGGATAGGGATACCAAAGGATCACGATTAAGCTTAAAACCGCCTGCTTCCCCAAACCACAGACACAGGGATGTGTCACGAAGCAAAGACGATAGGATAAGACGCCGGAAGAACGAAGTTAGTTCAGTAGAGAGTTCCACAGAGGGTGATAGCAGTCAACAGTCTCAAAGAAGTGTGGTTTATTTACATGCAGCAACAGGTGTGTTAAATTTAAATACAACCTTATCAGAATGACGAAAAAAGTAATTTACATTATACGTTAGTAGTTCAGAACTGCTATTAAATTGTTAACTAAACACCATTTATTACTCATCTTTAACATAGAAGTTACTCACAGATATTTGACCATCACTATATCTGAAAGCTTTGATTCGCACTTGTCCTTTTTATTTTTCTTATAGGAAATGTTAATTGCATAAAATTTGCATAAATTCACTAAAGATAAAAAACGCATAAATAAGGTTAGGTTGTTAGGTTCGGAGTAAATTAAACATACATTCCTTTCAATGAAACAGTAATAATAATTTCGAAATACTCGACTTAGTTATAAAATTCTTCCAAGCAATTACACATTTATTTATCAATTTCAGTTGGTGATATACCAGGACCTGGCTATTTAAGAAACGGTAGAAGAGCTGCATCCAGAGAAGAACTTGCTTCGAACAGTTCAAGCCGGATACAACCTCAGGTGAAAACGTTAAGTCGTTCATTCTCGGTTCTAGCACCGTGGAGGCCAAAGCACTACAAAGAAACTTTAGATATAGACTATACGCAATACCCCAAACCACCCCAAGCTAGGAACGGCAAGTACGAACAAAAAATCTCCAAAAACGGATCTAGTCGTAAAGAAAACGCTTCGACGTTGAAGAAAAAAGCACAGGAAACGAAGAGGTCCAATCAAAACAATGCCCCGACTCTAAATCGAAGATCTAAAAGCAAAGAAAATGTATCTACTCTAAAAAGATCTAAGGACGAAACACCCAGAGGCTCCAATTCAACTCTATACAAAAAGAAAGAACGACAGCCTAAAGAAAATAACAGGTATACTAGCCGTGAAGAAAAGAAAATGTCTGCGAAGAGTATGTCAGTAGAGTCATTGGGCGAGAGAAAAAGTCGTGAAGAAAACCGCGATATTTCAAGATCAATATCAATACCAAGAGATCCCGAAAAATCAGCGGGATGGTTCAAAACAAATAAGAAGAGCAAAAAATCGGGAAGCTCGCAACGACTGTGATTCAGAGAAATTCGGTGATTTAAGCGAAGACGTAATATGTAACCATGTGCCATCTGCTGTACAATTCGACAATTATGTACGCAACTATGATATATAGTTCTCTCGCGCATTTAAATCTCTTAAATTGTTGACGAGATGGACAGACGAAAAGTCAATGTATACGGTTATTTCTTCATAATGTGCCTTATAAACTTTGTAAAGAACGTGGTCGATTTTCGGCAGATTTTCACTTTATTATTTTGTTTATTTTATTGTTTCAAAATTCATAACCAGATTCTATTTCTTTTTCATTACATGCGTGGAACGTCTAGTGAAAAAGAATTGGAATCCTATATACGTACTTAACGATTAAACACTTGTAATCATTAATTTACGTTTTAATTCATAAGAAAAGGATCAAATAACACAAGAAGATGAATTGATCTGCAAACTAACTTTTGCATTGTTATGTGTCTAACATTCATTCAAAAGTATTCTGTTCCAAAAGGGAACAAGAATTCGATTTTTATCCTAGTTTACGTTGTGTTACCTCTATATTCATTGATAAATAGTACTTAATAGACGTTTAGTGTTCAAAAAATATAATGCCTATAGATTTTAAATAACGAGTTGAATTATTCCTTTTGGATACAGAACTTGAATCGTCATCTCTATTAAACACATCGCTTTCTCTTAGAGATCTTCTAATCATTATGAAGGTTTCTTGCGTATTACACAAGTTACGAGCATTTTCTATATGTAGAATCACGACTAGATTTACGCATAATCATCATCATTAGGATTACAACTGGTCGAATGTACGTACCTTAATCGTATGAAGTAACAATACGTTATGGTGCTATATACTTATACATATTATGTATTGTATGTCTATAAATATGTAAATAACATTCCTTGTAGTATATAATGGGTTAGGTAGTAAGAATATTTTTTCTATACAATAGAATATACGCAGGATATATTTAAAATATGGTCACTGGAGCTGTTGCAGTATAAGTAACATAATAAATGACAGCAATTATTATACAATTTTGTTACCAAATTTCACAATAAACCAGAGAATAAACCTAGTGAAAAACAATTACGTAATATTTGCCTTGACCGTACGTTGTATTTCTTTCCCCTTATATCCCCTTTTATTGTAAGGCCATAGCTTTAACAATGCATGGCAAACCTATGGCCGTATAACAAATAATTTGTAATTATTGTGCTATATTATTTCATAATAATAAATTCTAATACCACATATGAAGTTTTATTATTTAATTTCTGTCTGCCGGGTAATTAGATCTATAAAATTTGCTGAACTTTTGAATTGGCCTTACGAGACAATGAAAAAACGTTGACGTCGGAAAATCGAGATATAGTAGATATTTATGTAGGCTTAAACAGTTTGTTGTTGAATTATACGCTGCGCTTCCAAAACATATGAAAGATTCACAAGTGTTTAAAGGCGCCTCAAAAACTTTCTTCGGAACGAATTTCTATACAGGATGTATTTGAAATAAAAGTAAAGACTATGAAAAATGGAATTACTTTATTAAACTTAAATCCAAAATATTTTGCGCAAATTCCTTCCCAGACGCGAGAAAAAAAATGACAGATATTTATATAATATTCGTCGCGACACTGTCGAATATTTTCGAACGAATATATGTATGCATGTAGCGGATGGCAGGTGCAGCGACAGGCGATATTTAACGTGTGCATTATTGAACTCTTCATTCAAAGCTATTTACAAAAAACTGACATATTAGCGTTATCTTGTAGTGTTTATAACATCGGCAGCTGTTCTTGCATTAGATTGATCGATGTGAACATTCTCGATTCAATAGGCGGCGCATATTACAATTTATAAGGGATATTTTAATCTTGGCATTCGCATCGTAATTGAACAAAAAAAATTTGGATTTATATTCTACATAATTGTATCTTACCATTATGCCATTAGAATGGCAAGAGAGCTTCTCTCTCAAGCCAAACTATACCCTGAGGTTTCTCTACTCTCCACTTTTTCTATTGTTTTCTATTATGTATGTACATATACTGTGAGTGGAAGAAGTAAAAACCATTATTATTATTATCATTATTCTTAATATTTTTTACGTTTATTTCAAATACACCCTGTATACAATGTTGCAAAGTTACAAGCAGGAGTCATTAAAACAAATTAAATCTGCAAATTTCATAGCTTTGATGGTCAATGAAACTACAGGCCCCTCTAATATATATCTATAAAAATCAGAAAATTATTATTCGGTACGTGTACTGGATCGCTTTTGATCGTTTTTTAAGCCGGACGGACATAATGCTGACGTACTGGCAAAAACATTGCCGAATTAATTGTAAACTATTTTAAATTCTCCTTCTGGATCTGATAACAATAAAATAACCGCTGGACGCTACGATAGGACGTCCGCGATGAGTAGTAAGACAAATGATGTCCAAGATATTATTAAAAAACATATCCCCGTGCGCCTTATATTCACTGTTATACCATCAATTTAATTTAATTATTGAGTAATAATACCGCACAAAGCAATAAAAATATAAAAATTTTCTGTGCAAATTTGGAATCATTTTCAAGCTTTTTTTCTCAATCGACAAAACGAATTCTTGAGGAAATAGTCAAACGTAGATTACGCGCTCGCTTCACAGTCTGGGGGTACCGGGATCGAATCCGGTGCGATCTTTCCGAATTTGGTTTTCTGTAGTTTCCCAAATTCCACGGCAAATGCGGAAAGATAACATCTTAAGTCGGTCTACAGCCGCAGGCGTAATAATAACTCATGGCCAGCCGATGCCCCCTGTAATTGGCGCAAGCTGTTGGGGGATGCTAAGGCATGAATTATTATTATTATTATTATTATTATTACCGTTCCACCCTATCACAAAGGGTCTAAACCGCGTTTACAACATAGTTCTGGCTATTTGTGTGACAAACACAGAATGCAGTAATATTTGTATATTTCTTCTTAAAAGAACAGATCGATAAATAAAAAAGAAGTAGAAATACAGAAAATAACTTGTAAAACGTGCAACATGCGTAAAACCGAGCTATACCATATGAGCGCCTGCGAGTGATCGATACCTAAAGTTACCAATAAAAGATGGGCATAGCTAGTTTACGTTTGTTAGAACAAGAAAACCGTATACGCTTTGTTCTACTGTCCCATTGTATTGACCAAAGCATAGCTTGTTGCATCTTTATCTTACACATCGATTTGCTATTTCGTTCATGGATAGAATACATGATTCCCTATAGAGATCGAGGATCACTTAATACGGACGCAGACGGAGTATCAAGTACGTCCTCCCTACAGACTACAATTTTCCCGCTTGCAGTCGGTCAGTCATTACATTACTGATATATCCATCGAGGTTGACGAAGTGCACTTATACATATATTAATTTAACTCCACCTTGCCACAAAAGAAACTCGGTTTTATAGCTGTGTACTTTAGTGCCCGAAATTGTGATAAGTAACATGTAAAGACATATGTCTTTGTCTTTCAATCTTTACTTCTTATTAATGTTTCGTACTTGTCATATAAATATTATAGGTATTTTTTAATGAATGAAGATAGGCAATGCCTGAACATTCTGCTTACTAATTACTAGTGCTGCAAATATCCGACAAAATTAAGATCCGGATATCTGGATCCAAAACTATCCGGATATCCGAATCCTTGGATCCGGATTCGCTATCCAAACCTCAGATCCGAACCCACTATCCGAAACCTCGGATCCGGATCCGCTAGCAGAAACCTCGGATCCGGATCCGCTAGCAGAAACCTCGGATCCGGATCCGCTAGCAGAAACCTCGGATCCGGATCCGCTAGCAGAAACCTCGGATCCGGATCCGCTAGCAGAAACCTCGGATCCGAATCCGCTATCAGAAACCTCGGATCCGGATCCGCTATCAGAAACTTTGAATCCGGATCCGCTATCCTAAACCTGGATTGAACAGAAAGGTCCTCAGTGCAAACTTTTTTTTGTTTGGAATTAACCGATATGTGCTTTATAATTATTACTTCATATTTCTTATTTATTTAGTAAAACCTTATATTTGTGTTTCTTTTCAGACGAAATACCTTTTGTTCCCGATTTTTCATTTTATTTATTTATTTATCATAATAAAGTAGTTATTTTGTTCTTAAAACGTTATACATACATAGCAATATCTATTAGCTACTTATAATAGGTATTAATTAATAATATTGATTTGTTTTATTATTTTACAAAGCAAAATGTTGGAACGTAAGACATTTTTTCTTTACTATTTTTTTAATGTTAGCAAGAACTCTCGAAAAACTCTTATTGATACAAACCTCGTACAGAATCAAATTTGATGATTTTCAATACCGTGGAATGGGGTGACTTTGAACAATTTCAAAATTAAAATATATTTTTCTCCTGAAGTAGGAGAGCAAAAGAAATAAAATTAAAATGTAAATATCGGATTTGGTCATTCTACCTATTTCTGAAATAAAATGATTATTTTTCTCCTTATCTTCTGAGAAAAAAAAATTAATGGTGGTGATCAATGTTAAACTATAAGTGGGGTTACTTTGAAACCTCCTTGTTTCTGGTCGGAATTCTAAAGTAAGAAAATAAGGAACAAACTGCTGAAGAAGTTTTTAATTGTAAAGATAGTTTTTACGAAAAAAAAATTATACATTTTTTTTTAATTTTTCAGTTTTTTAATATTTAGAAAATGTAATTTAACAATCATAATTTGTCTTAACTAAAAAACAGCTTATAAACTAACAAATGAAGATTTACTTTAACTTATTTAGACAGTTTTTGAGTATTTATAGCAAATGGGAACTCAACATAGTTTTCGTCTTCCACAGGTTTTGGCAAAAACGCGACAATGTCACAGCGATCAATTTCTGAAATATCTTTTGGAATTTTCTGAAACCTTCTTTTGTCATTTAAAGTCTTGTAGCCTTGAACTAACAAAGGGGCTGTTTGTGTAATTTGGCACACATATTTATGTTTGCTTGCCACGGCTAGTAAAAAAGCTTACTAGTACGTATCTTCCTTGAGCACATTCTGTTTGTTGTTCTACCTCTTCAGCAAAATTATCATCAACATCACTTTCATCTTCCTGCGTCTCTTGATTATTTGGATTGGAATATTTTTGATCAACGATCAAAGTAGCACCGCATAGGTGATCAATGACAACCCATGAATAATAGACCGTCGAAAAAGCAATAGCCGTTAAGATTATGTTTTGCCATATACATGATGTGATAGATGAATAAACTTCTGTTTCGGTAAACTACATACAATTTAAGTTTTTGCGATAATCAAAGCTGTAGTTTAGAAGTTATATCAGCTATTACAATTCCAAAAAACTTCTACTTACATATTTTGAATAATTATTCATCAACTAGTAACAATACACCAACTGCGTTGGTCACATGTTCACAGTGATCTTCAGTGCTGCCAACAGTAAAACAATAGTCTGAAGAGTGCGTTTCGAATTTATATAATTTCACTTTTAATACAGAAACGAAGTTTTTATCAAAGGAACCCCATTCCACGGTAGTAGATTCGGATGTGAAGTTTCGGATAGCAAATCCGGATCCGAGGTTTCAGATAGGGGATCCGGATAGGGAATCCGGATAGTGGATCCG